>CABFWB010002799.1:46530-57035 GCA_902151455.1 Timema bartmani
GTGTCTATACTAAATAGTACTATGGCCGGTCCTTTCCCAGTGAGTACTGCCAGAGCATTCAATAGTACATTTGTCACTACCCACTGCCTGGGGTAAACATCAAGTCTAGAATACACCAACATTAAATACTAAATCATAAGCGCCAACCATGGGGCGAAAGAAAGTACTATCTGTGCGGGCCACCATACAAACTTAGCCGTGTTCCGCACTTTGCGCACCCAAAATAATAACACAGAATAAGAGATGCTAACTAGAGTGCTGTGAGGTACTGACCTAACTAGGTCCTCATGTAAAGGCGTTAGACAACCTGCTTGTAGCCATACAAACATTAGAACATATGAGCATGACGTCCACGGCGTCATATGATATTCTGAAGTCTTATGAAATTACTCCTGAATAATGAACTTGTGAAGAAGAGGACTCTAAAGCCTGGGTCCTATTACATACATAGCTCAAGGCTCCTGTATTTAAGCTATATCATTTGGATATAGTAAAAATATGTAGTCAAAATTTCTGACTAACAGAAAATTAAATCAGCTATATTCAAAAACTAAATTTAGTCACTCTGACTAAAATATAGCGTCTGAAAGACAAATAAAAAAGAAATCATCTTGACTAAAGCAAACACGTCTGATGGACGTGGGACTAATATCATAGCCACTTTTGACTAACAAATACTTATATAGTCATATGGACTAACTCAACAAGTCTGAAGGAGAATGAGAGAATACTTGGATCAATAGACGGGATTCGCTCGGCGTCGAGGCGGTGACACCCACGACATAACCGTCATGGTCAGCAGTAGATTCTACAGGTTCTGGAGCAGAGTTTCCTTCTTCGAAAATATCCAAGTGATGAACTACAATCTGTGAACCTAGGAGTCACCCGTTATATACTCTTTTCTTGACTAGCAAATTGGGCAAGGAAAACAAGGGAATAGGGTTGGAAAGGGGAGGGAGTTTTGGAACGGTGGAGAAAGAGTTGCCAAGGAAGTCCGCTAGGGGCGTAGTGGTCGTCGCTCACTGCATCGCTCGCGACGAACCAACGACCGTCTGGTCTTTCTTCAATGTTGAGGTCAATAGGTTAGACGTGCGTTGAAACTGCCACGCCTTGTTTCCGCCATACTAGCAGAACAGTTGGTGAAAGCATGGTGATCGTATCCGGGAACAACCACGTAATGTAAGTAGAATCCAAACGATATTATTGTTAAATACATCAGTATTAATTGTCTTCTTCTGGTTCCTTTATTGTAGTTTAGCATTTTGTGCGGATCACAGTTTGTAGATGTCATTTTGATTTGGGTAACATGCTACAACTGCACATAAAATTTATGAGCCCACGATTTGTCCTGGTCTCCTGGGTTAAAGAGAGATAAACTGAGTCCCTCATGAGGACATCTCTTTTATATATTTTCTGATGACTCCAGAAAAGTCAAGAGAATTCAGTCTGAAGAAAGATAACACGTTCAGGATCAATCCAGATAAAGCTAGAAAAAATAGGTGACTGCCGATTACGCTCACTTAGCGAGCATTCCTGCAAGGTCAGCGAACTAAGATAAAGAACTGAAATAAGGATTCACGCGACGCTATTGGTAGAGAGAGGTTGTGACGGGGAGGGAGGGACGGAGCCGGGGAGGTGTTACAGAGGAGTATTCTGTAGATTTCACCTCGATAGAATGATGTTCAAGCAGGGAGGGAAGAAATTCAACGCCGAAATATATTTTTTTATGGTAAATGTTCATAAAAATCCAAGTAAAATTGAATTTTTCAAGAAAACGTGACGTGATAGAAATTTTTCATTATTTTTTTGAAATCAGCATCAAATAATACATAGAGTTCAGATATCAATTCTCTTGTATTTTTTTCATCGCAGGCCTGTGTTATAAAATTAAGAGAGTTTTTGTAGCCAGTGATGAGGAATAGTAATTTATAAATCACCAACAGATAGGTCTATTACAACCTCTTACTGGAATTGTTTTACCTGGAGAAATAATCTAACATGCATTTTAATATCCTTTTGGAGATGTATTTAATAAAATGTAAAATTGTAACAGTTCTCGAAATAATTGATGACATAGAAGGAAATGATGCTAGTAGCACCTAATAACTTTTAAAATTTTTGTGCTTATTTACGCCCCACAAAATGTTGCATTGTTAAGAGTTAATGTTGTGAATAGTTTTGATATGATTAAAATAAATGTTGTAAAGCACACGTGTGGCCAATTTCTACTAAGACGCCAAATGTTTTATTTCCATTTATTATACGCCCATGACATCATGTCCATATACACACTCCCATATAATAGTTTATTTAATGTTTATTTTTAAAAAGAAAAAACAATATTTGTTATAGATTAAGGCAGGTTTTCCCTTAGATATTTTGGTAGTTTCCATGTCTGATTTATTCTGACTGAAATAACATGCTGTAATATTTTTTTAAGCTTATTAATAAACTATGTAATAAGTTTTACTCTACTTATAAGATTAAAAAATACCCCAATTATTGTAAGATTGACTAGATTTATATGAGCTTCGGATAAATACTGACATGATTTTAGTAAACTTTCAACTATTACAAAAATCAGAACTATATATTAATTAACAATACATTAAAACTATTAAACTAACTATTCTTGATTTATTAAAATATTGACTATACTAAAGAGAATAATTAAACATCCAATGGATTGTAATCAAAAACCACAAAAAAAATTTGTATCCACACATATTCAAATTTTAATACTTCATGAAATGTTTCTTTGTATCCATGTATTGTTGTTATAAAAATGTAAATAATATTCAAATTAAGGTCGATTACATTTTTGCAAACAATTTGCATTTATTATACAAGTTTCATAGCGGAAGAAAATTAACTCAAATTTTATTTTATATGAAAATGAAACACAAGTTATTTTACATAATTTTCTTCTCATCTAACCTTCCTCGCCAAATTAAAAACAAACATATATTGGTTAGGAAGTGCTTTTAACATTTAAAACATTTTAACAAAAAAAATCTACGTATCATCATAATGTTTTGTAACAGGTAAATTGGTTTCAGCCAACGGAAAAACAATATTCTATTTTGTCGTTGGTAATTCAACCCTCCAAATTAGTTCCATGAGAAAGTGTGAAACGGAAGAAGATAGAAACATAATAATTGGAGACTGTCAGCCCTTAGCAAAAAGTGAGAAAAATATGTATCATTTTACTGCTAGTGGCTATGTCTTCTAACACTTGAGACGGAGATTATTATAATTAAACCCGCCTCGGTGGCGTAGTTGGCTAACGCGCTGGTTAGTGTTGGGCCAGACTGCCGAGGACGGGAAGATAGAGGTTCAAATATTGGTCACGTGAATTGGAGGGGGGATTCCTCTCTCCCTTCACGCAAATACAGACTTCCTCAAAATTCAAACTTCCCAATTACTAATCCATTAGCGTGATAAAAATAAATAAAATTATCACTTTTATTAGCACCACGTCTTACCAACAGATAGAGCTATAAGCATATGTGATAGTTACGCTAATGTGATAGTGATTATCAAGGTTAAATTTAGAAGAATTATACCCGCATTTGTATTGAGGGAGAGTTTATAACCATTTATGTAAAACCACAATCAGCACATCCCCAGGAGACTATAGCTCCAATCTCGCCATCATTGGCAATTCAGTCTATTACGATAATGACGTGTTATACCAGGCAGCAACCGAAGATTCTCAAAACGTTTTGGGACACGATTACTCACGATCAAACAAACGGGTCAAGGTGCGGCTTTTGGCTTTATTAACTTGACAGCCGCCAAATTGATATCACCTTAATATGTTGTTTTTTTGAATTAAAGATAATTTATTTCTCAATTTGGATGCATCTTTAATTCCCTTGCACCTCTCGGGTAGAGATTATTGGGATTGCCGAAAACCCGAACTCGATATTTTAATAGCTGTTAGAGAATACTTTACATGATGATAACTCTCATTTTGATGATATATCCACAACTATTTGAGATACGAAATATCTTATCATTGCAAAGTTGTTATAATATAAAAAAACATGTTAGTTTGAAATACGTTTTTATGAAACCACTAGTTTCTGAAATATTGTAAGATATTGTAAGGAAATTTTTATCCTCTTTGGTGTCTTTCTCAATACGTTTGTGTAACAATGTATATTATTTCATATATGTTTTTTGATGGAATGTATTTAAAAGAATGTTATTTAGGTTAACATATTTTAAGAGTTTTGAGTAAATATCTCTATTATTAGGCAAAAGAGCTAGAAAATATTTTATCATTTATTTGAATTATATTAAACCAGTTTCCTTTGTCTCTATTCGTTTGTTTTCCAAAGTATACAATATAAAACCGTGACGTCATGCGCCACCTGTTTCAAGCTGTATATTCTACATAAGTGAGTTGTTACCCGTGGGGGCAGCTACACCAAAGGGGAGTTGGTTCAGGACTCGAGCTGGAAAGCAAACTTGAAAGGGACCACTTCTAGAAATGTTTCATTTTCGAGTTTAGGGACGAAGGTCCTCAATTATTCTTTTGCTATGAGCCACTTAAAATTTTACCATGGACCATTAGAACACCCTTAAAAAATCTCCAGGGTAAATATAAAACAGGTTTTTTAGATGGACTTTAACTAAGAATATAAAAATATTCATTAAGATTGATATTTAAGTTGCGTCAAAAAATATTTTAAATGAATACCTTTTTTAAATTTAAAAAACTAATTTTTTAAAAGACCACTCTTTAAAAGCAGATATTAAACCCAAATGTATATGTAACTTTAGTTTTATAAAAACAAACTCCTTAGAATAGAAAATTACGTAGGGTTAGGTATAAATACCTAGGACTACTTATTATACCAATATAACTCATATTATAACTAAGGTATCCTAATATTTGAAATTTAATTAAATATTTACAGTTAAAAAATCATGATAGCTCTCCCTAGAAAAACATTCACCACACGCCTCTAGTCTCAGGTTTTTTCACGGTACCGGCACCATGGAATTTTTAAATGAATTCTATCATCAAGTAATATATTCCCATTACTTTGCAAATTATTTTAAATTGAATATATAACCACCCACATGTCATATAAATTATTTTACAAATGACTCAAAGCAACGGGAATCAAACACTATGGGCCAGTTTCATAGTCAAATTTAGTACGCCTCAAGTGCGGCGCTATACTAAATACAAGACGTCACCTACCTGAAATTGAATGGAATGGGCCAGTTTCATATGCGAAACTAGCCCATTCCATTTTGGTCTAGGTAAGTGTCGTCCTGTATTTAGTATCGACTCGCACTTTAGGCGTACTAAATCTGACTATGAAACTGGCCCTATGACTTGAAATCAGTGCACCAGTATTCTACCACTGAGCTATCCAGATATTGTCTAGTGCTTAGTGTCATTCTTCACTCATAGTCACTGATGATCAGAGGTCAGAAATTTTGAGCTATCTTTGAAACAATAGTCACCGGTGATCCAAGGTCAACAACTTTGAGCTATCATTGAAACAATAGCCACCAGTGATCCAAGGTCAACAACTTTGAGCTATCATTGAAACAATAGCCACCAGTGTTCCAAGGTCAACAACTTTGAGCTATCATTGAAACAATAGCTACCGGTGATCCAAGGTCAACAACTTTGAGCTATCATTGAAACAATAGCCACCAGTGATCCAAGGTCAGCTTTCTTTTGCCCTTCGTACAATATCGATTGTATATATTTAGTGAAGTACACTAATTTGGAATTAAGTGTTTTAAGGTTTAGTTTTTTAGCACCCCGTCTTACTTCCCATTCAGGTTATATGGCTATGTACTATTTATGCCGATAGATTTAGGGATTATGAAGGTTACATTTATTGGAAGTGTACCTGCATTTTCGTGGAGGGAGAGTGGAAAACTATTTTGGAAAAACTACCCTCAGTTCACCCGACCAAGATTTGAACCTCGATCTCCCCATCATCGGCAATCTAGTCTGATATGAGAGTAGCGTGTTAGACCACGCGGCAAATGAAGCGGGTTAGCAGTTAGATTGATCATTGATTATACTCGTAATCAAACAACCTGCAAACGCACGTATTGATACAAACATAACGTGCTGGAACTTCTTTCATCCCAATCGTTCTCAATCTTATTGTTGCCATGAATCTCAAACAACTTATTAAAAATTTCCAGATGGAAGCTGAATAGAGAAGTGATCTCCTAGCTTATTTCAACAGGGTCTAGGAGATCACCGAAGTCATTGCTTGAGATATCCAACATAATATTTGACGCCGGTTTTAAATATTTAATTTCATTTATATACACAATTAAAGAAACCAAAATACGAAATTAAAGTATCTAGAGTTGAATGAAACTTAGGTTAAGTGTCCTAAGTCCCCTTTTGACCAGCTGGGGGCATCTATAGACAGTTTGAACTTAGATAATGTACTTAGCTTAAGCAAAGAACCTTGACAAAATATTAAGTGAAATGGCAATTCTCTTTAAGATTAAGAAATTCCTAGTGACTTAAATTTCCATGTTACGATGGAACTATCATTTAGGATTAACGATGGGGGTATTTATTAAATCTAAACAATACCATGTCTAACTAAGAAAGTTTGTTTCTTGTAATGTCAACAAGCCTTAGCACTTTCAAAAAATTAAGGTTATTTTGTGAATATGGCTAGTATAATAATGATTGTTTGCTATGTGTAACTTTTTTTTATTTATAAAAGTATTTGCAGGCAATTCATATATTATGTTTCCTAATAAAAGTGGTGTCTATATAAAGGGTGTATACTCTATGTACAACACTTTGAGATACTGAAAAATTGAGTGACTTCAATTCATTCGCAAACGAAAATAGTTCACAGTCTATTTTTCAAGCATATTATTATAAAAATACAGTCCAGCCTGTGACGTTCCTAAAAGAACAGTTGTCTAAGCTTTTCAGGAAATTATGAGAAATATATAATATAGATTTTTAAAATTAGAACATCCATCAGAGTCTAACGAAATAATATTATTTTTCTCGATGTATAAATAGCTTATGTCTCTTAAATTCTCAAATACATCATTTTTCAGCCTATCCAGATCATTTTAGTTAAAGCTAAGAAACTTGAGTTGGCGTAGCAAATTAATAACGCCTACTTATATGTATTTTATATTACTATTTAGTATTTTGTAACTATAGCATAGGGATATTGTACTAGTGTTCCAATAGTTGAGCACTTAATAAAGTTTATTTTGATTTGACAAATCCAAACCTAAGAGATTCCATAGTGTTATTCCATTCCATGGTTATTGAACTAACACACACAATTTAGCAGGTAAAAATCCTTAAAATAATGCTCTGTAATATTGGAAATACTCGTATTTCTAACGTTAAGAGCGATATTACTGCTCTGTAATATTGGAAATACTCGTATTTCTAACGTTAAGAGCGATATTACTGCTCTGTAATATTGCAGATACTCGTATTTCTAACGTTAAGAGCAATATTACTGCTATGTAATATTTCAGATACTTGTATTTCTAACGTTAAGAGCGATATTACTGCTCTGTAATATTGCAGATACTCGTATTTCTTACGTTAAGAGCGATATTACTGCTCTGTAATATTGGAGATACTCGTATTTCTAACGTTAAGAGTGATATTACTGCTCTGTAATATTGGAGATACTCGTATTTCTAACGTTAAGAGCGATATTACTGCTCTGTAATATTGCAGATACTCGTATTTCTAACGTTAAGAGCGATATTACTGCTCGGATCAAGTCCAGACGGGAACAGTAGCTTCCTACATGGACTTTTACAAACAAATGCACGGGTAAAAACAGACAAAGGCGGGTTCCATCTTGTCATAAGGGCATGTGGACTCAAAAATTTGGATCGTCTTATTAAATTAAAGTACATTATTACTGGATATATCTTCTTGGTTGGTGTCAACGTCTAGTAACCGTGCTTTGTTTAGACTATTACTGAGCCAAGGAATGATGTCCTGTCATTGCATATCTGTAATCTGTGTTCTAATCCTGGTCGGGTCTACTGAGGTTGATTTTTCCTTAATCGCTTACCAATCCCCTTCCAAGAAAATGCGGGTATATTATCTCTAATATTCTTCCTTCCTCATCCCTACCACATTAGAGTAGCTATCATATAATACATATCACCTTAACAGGTAGTAAGACGTTGTGATTTAAAAAAAAAGATGAATTAGGGTTGGTTTTATATTTAAATATTGTATTCCCAGCAGACTTTTAAAAGAAGTATTTTTAAGGACTTTATCCAACAAATTAGATCATTTAGGCCAACTTCCGGAAATACAGGTAAATAAAGTGACTTTAATGGCTGTGCATCTCTGATTATCACTGGGTAAACGGTTGTAATTTTATAACGAGCTATGCACTGTACGCTATGGTTTAGTTCTGCGTGTATATCAGCCCAGATCTACCTATTGTTTGCTAGTGCAGACCTGATATGCTGATTTATCCAGTATTTTGAGTAAATCTCCCGCCAACAGCAAAGGATTGGGGTGTACCGTCGTATTGATCTCGAGATGGAAAACAACTCTCGAGAAGAAATTGAACACGAAGGGAGTGAAACTTGTGAGAAAAGCTGCCGAGTAAAGTTTCCGGAGAGGTCCAACTTCGTGAAGGAGGCACAATGGGAGGAAAGTGATCTGCAATGCTAAGTGGAGCTATTGATGAGGACTGGAACAATGAATACTCAACATCCGGCGGAAACACCTTCCTTGCTTCGAGACATTTACATTCTGCGAGGCTGTGACGAGAGTCTCCGTTAGTGGATTCTGTCTGTCTTTCTGTCCGTCTGTCTGTCTAGCTCTTGTGGGAGAACCTAAGAGGTTTGATGGAGTTTGATCAACCTAGATAACTTGATGTTACATGGCTATGACATTTGTTAAAATTCTAGCTTTAAATTTAGTGGTAGGTAACGAAAATAAGTGAGTTTTGAAAATTTGATATCTTTAAAAATGGAATTAGACGTTTTGGTTTCAAAGAAATAATATCTGGCCAAGGATTGAAATAAAAAATACACCGTATACTGTTTTAATGGAGGAAATTATGATTGGGGTACTTTAATGATTACTAATTTTTGGTTGTTTAAATTTTTTGAAAAGACTATTTATTTTTTGTTTAAAATGGGTATTTGGGGAGAGTTTTACATGATTAACAGTAATTAATGTTTGTTTAACTAAGAAAAGATAATTTGAGGTTAGTTTACTGATGACTGATCTTTGAAACTCTCGTAACAATTTATGATACATTACTGAAGGCAGTATTTAACATTTTTTGGTTCTAATTATTTACTAATAATTAATTTTTAAAATATTATAAATATCGTAAAAGAGTGCATTAGAAATCTGTTCAAAAGAATCAGGATTAAATCTACTGTCGATATATTTGGAAATCATTATTGATTAAAAGTAAAAAAACTTGTTTCTTATTGACTATCAAACCTTGATATAATCATGTCATGAAAAAATAATAAAGTTAAATAAAAAAAAAGTTTTATCCAAAATTCACAGTTGAAAGAGAGATACCAACTGTACTGTACGTATTGACAGGATACAGCCGTCATCTCTACGTATTGACAGGATACAGCTTTCATCTCTACGTATTAACAGGATACAGCTTTCATCTATACGTATTGACAGGATACAGCCGTCACCTCTACGTATTGACGTGATACAATCAAATGTACATATGGACAGAATACAGTCAATTGTCACTGTACAAGAACAACGTGCAGTTCTACAGCTCCACGGGTAAAGATGTTCCAGTACCTTTTGGAAGTTGGGTCTTTAATCTTCCCTAGGCCACTCTTGGAGCACAGAATACGCATCAATATTCTTAGCATCCGTCAATGATTCATATTGTTAATAGGTTTGACTGTAAAGTAGCTACAGAATTTGAACAATATGTACGCCTACTAGCTTTATATCATTTCCAAACATTTAATATTAAGTGATAACATTTATTTATCATACATTTAAAAAATTGAATTCCTGGGTGTGGCTTAATTTCCCCTCAAGTTTGTGTTAGACTTACTGATGGTGTGTCTGAGCCGTATCCAGATAACTGGAGTCAAGTCACATTCAACCAAACTGGTTGGTCAGCATATACTGTAAATATAAGTGTTTTCTCCTTCTCCTTCTAGACGAATGTTGAAGTTTATAGAATATCAAGCACCACCTCACTATGTGTTAAAAATACTACAGTGAAGAGTCACATTTGAGAAGTTTTTTAAAAATTTATTGCAATTTATTAATTTAATAACACGTGTATAGTCCCCCATTTGTTCTGCGGGGTAGTGCTAAAATATCTGATACTAACATATTTTTACTTTCTCTCTATCTTACAGGTAGAGAAAGTATGGTGATCGTCAAAAAAATCGAACTCGAGATTTTGATGAATTTTGACGTTTCATGACTTCCTGAATCCGAAAAAGTGGTTTTTGAATTTCCGTCTGTCTGTCTGTCTGTCTGT
>CABFWB010002799.1:59035-70343 GCA_902151455.1 Timema bartmani
AGGTGGACAAAGATGCGCCTCTTTTCTCATTGATTATATATCATTGTATATTATTTTATGCGTGTTCTTATGTGGAGTGGTGATGATACAATGTACATTATTCCGTTCAGAAATCTTACGAGTTTATAGAAAGAGAGAGAAAGTCTGTGCGGTATGCCGTACCATTTATTTTCTTCAAATTGGAAATGTAATATTACTTCATTCCACATTCACGTACAAGACATACAGTAGTATGCTAGTCACCGCTCCAAGGCCACAGCTCAGCTCACACTACTTGTCTGCTGGAATGTGCCACCAACCCTTCTGTCTTGATGAACACTAGGGGAGGGAGTATTGTCCTTTTATAACGTTCCTCCCTACCTGCTTGTTAGCAGTCAGCACTTGTCACTACACAAACTTTTTTATTTGAAGCAATGTTGTATTTTGATTAATTAAGTATCCAAGCTATTTTAGTTAATAATTACGGCTATAGCCGCATATAAATGTCAATTAAAGTGAATAAAAATGTTGAAAAATGTGTGCTTTAAATGGGAACTGACATTTGTCGAGGAAATAGCATAAGCTAGGTACACAAATCTCAACATTATGAAAAAATCATAAATATAACTTTTTTACTATTATTATTTAGCACTGCGTCTTACTCCCCGTTCAGTGTATACGCTTAAGTAATAATTACGCTAATGGATCAAGAATTGGGAAGTTTGAACTTAGAGGAAGTTAAGCATCATTTGCGCGGAGAGAAAGTGGAAAACCATTTAGGAATAACTACCTCCAGTTCACCCGACCTATATTCGAACCTCGATCTCACCGGCCTCGGCCCTCAAGCTCAACCCGAAACTAGCGCGTTAGCCAAGTACGCCACCGAGTCGGGTCCTAAATTTAAGATTCTAAAATGTGTATACAGGATGTTTCAGTGAGAGCGTGCAAAAATTAAACAGAACATAGGGGATGCTCCACCGAACATTTTGAGGTAGGGAACATGTGGTTTGGACCTAAACACGTGGGGGAGAGCCTGAAGGTTATTTCTTATGAGTATATCTCATATCACTTGTGAATGAGACCCCAATGGACACAGACTTGTAATTGGTTCCCAGGATTGTATGAGACCCCAGTGGACACAGACTTGGAATTGGTTGCCAGGATTGAATGAGACCCCAATGGACACACACTTGGAATTGGTTGCCAGGATTGAATGAGACCCCAATGGACACAGACTTGGAATTGGTTGCCAGGATTGTATGAGACCCCAATGGACACAGACTTGGAATTGGTTGCCAGGATTGTAGCGTCTAAACAGACCTGTTTAGTTTGAAACACATGTCATGTCATAGATGGATATTTCTTAAATTAATAAACCCCGGCTTTTTGTAGCAATAAAACATTTTCATTATAATTATAACTAACAGAAACTAACAGAAGTACCCCGAGTAACGCTTTTCTTTTCTTCAAACAGAAAGAAAAAAAATCTCTTCAATTAAGTGCTTCCGACCAAGTTTTTGATTAATTAAAAAAAAATCTAATGAAAATGTAAGATTCTAACTTCAAGGTGCATATGTTTGTGCACAGGGGTTATTAATTGTAAAATTTCATCCCTCTGTGTGCGGTATCTGCTGTAGATATCGTTCAAAGCTCAAAACAGACAGACACACAAACTCTTAATTATATTATGATAAATGAATGACATGAAAGAGCATGGTATATAATCTTTTATTTTTCCTTTTATAGCTAAATTTATCGATTTAAAATACTTTGAACAAAATTGTTGATAACCTTTTTTTATTACTGTAACAGCTTACTTTAAATTAAGAAGATACATTTTGACTGGCCTCAAATTATTAAAATACATTTATTAGGTCTACTTAAATCAAACTAGTAGTTAGCTAGTTTTTCTTCTAGCTCTAGTTTAAAAAAACATGTTGACTTTTTTCATAGATTGTAATATTTGATGGTTGAAGGATTTTATTGTCACGTTATAGATTGCTATCATTGTTAGGGAAATCTCACAATACAGTACTTCAATTGTTATCAATCCTTCTTTATTGTATTGTTATTATAAAGAATTAATTTGTTGACAGGTCCAAAAGCCTACATATACGGTATTTTTGAAAACACAATCGCTTTGTACTATTTTGTAGGGCAATTAATTTAAAGTAATTTATCTTATCAAAGTGTTAGTTATAAGTTATTTTGTAATACTTTTATATATGTGTATATATTAGAAGTTTATGTACAAAAGAAGTACGTCAACATTTATTTAAGGTCACCACTTTGATATATACAGGGTGTTTCAGTGAAAGCGTGCAAAAATTAAACAGGGCATACGGGATTCTCCACCGAACATTTTGAGATAGGGAACGTGTGGTTTGGACCTAAACACGTGGGGGAGAGCCCGAAGGTTATTTCGTATGGGTATATCTCATATCACTTGTGAATGAGACCCCAATGGACACAGACTTGTAATTGGTTGCCAGGATTGTCGTCGCC
Source organism: Timema bartmani (assembly GCA_902151455.1). Taxonomy (NCBI): domain Eukaryota; kingdom Metazoa; phylum Arthropoda; class Insecta; order Phasmatodea; family Timematidae; genus Timema; species Timema bartmani. The sequence continues at coordinate 61,520 of CABFWB010002799.1, forward strand.
TGTGATGTGATTCGCAACACGTAGGGGCCTATGGGGTATTTGAACGGATGCGGCGGAGAATTGGTTGCCAGGATTGTATGAGACCCCAGTGGACACAGACTTGGAATTGGTTGCCAGGATTGTATGAGACCCCAGTGAACACAGACTTGGAATTGGTTGCCAGGATTGTATGAGACCCCAATGAACACAGACTTGTAATTGGTTGCCAGGATTGTCGTCGCCTGTGATGTGATTCGCAACACGTATGGGATATTTGAACGGGTGTGGTGGAATCTCGTACACCGATGCATTGGGTTGGTGGCCGTCATTTTGAACAACTGTTGTAAGTTACGAAATGGTAGCTTTCCTCCGGTTTGTCGATGATATGGTATACTGTACAGTACTACCTGTACGTAATGTTACAACTAAATGTAAATAAACTACACGTAATGATTAGCTGTACATAGACCAGACATCAGTAACTGTGTTAGAAATGTTTAAGTCCATATCCCACTTAGTTGGCTTCCCAGACCATACGTTGGAGAGCATTCCCTATAGTAAAAATAATAATAGAATCATATTTTACATTTGTTCAAATGATGGCACAAGTGGATTAAAAGTGTTTCTTTGACAAATAAAAACTACAGCTGTGACATTCCACATATTTGATTGATTTGATATTACATTGACATTGATAACAATTCAGACAGACAGATTATAGCTTTCTTCTATTAAAAGGCAGCTCTAGTGTAACAATGGAAGTAAAATAAAACTTTCAAAATGAGTGTGTCACAAAATGATACGAGAGAGTCCTGAGTGTGGAATCAAATTCAATTTGGCACAAAATTATTAAAACCTTCATATGGGAATCGAATATGTTACTTTCCAATCTGTCTACTTTTTCTTTATCACTGAATCATTCTGAATCATTTCTTATCTCAGGGCCATTTTTCTACAGTTGTTCTATTGTAGAGCAGGGGTCTCCAATGCTTTTGGTACGCGCACCACATAATATATTCTACACATTTTTGTGGGCTAAGGGAAAAAAATCATTTTTATAAGCGAATCAGTAATGTTATAGGTCTAGGGAGTGATACCAGAGGTCTCTTACACCGTGGTTTGAGGTCTCATATAAAATGGTGCCGGTGACTGAAAATTATGGTTTGCAATTCCAACAGCACTCTGTCATGGGGTTAAGCACGCGTGCAGACAGGAACTAGACATGTCATATGTGGTTAAGAAACAACCAAGGGAAACAATTAATTTTTTGGATAAAATTTAGGAGCGGGCCGGATATAATCTTGTGCCGGGCCAGATGTGACCCACGGGCCTTAGTTTGTAGACTCCTTTTGTGGAGCATTGGTACGCAAACACATAATTTCTGAGATCGATTCCCGTTTACAGGTCAACATTTTTTCACTATAAGAACTTAGGGTAATCTGATAACGTAAACCTTGTGCCATTTTTTTTACTTTTACAGATGATGCACATAACACGCCTTTACCACAATTTGGGTGGTCAAAAACCATTACAAAAGAAAGCTGAAAATGGACATCATAGCCTACATACTTGAAAATAACATTGGGTGTGTCCCTTGAGCATATTTTCTTTATATTCATACATTTTATGAGTTTGACGTATTAAACCACATAAATAGCTATGTCAATAGTTCCAAAGCTATGAAAAATTACTAGTTTTAGCTTTCCATAGATCTAAGTAGAAGGAAAATGAGTGTTGGTTGGTCTGTAATACTGATCAGGTTCTCTGACTTACCGCTAGAGTTGAAATCCTTCACTGAATATGAGGTGCTGCTCCTTGTGACGAGTATGGGATACTAAATAGCAGGTTGTAGAGATTGTGAATCCATTCTTTTGAGAAAATTGTAATTCTATCCGTTTGAAAAACATGATAAGATGCTATTGTCATAGAAAGAATTGTGATTGTTTATTATTGGGTAGATTTATCACTAATTTATGGATATTAAAAACACACTTTTGGTAAAGCACATATGATATAAGTTTATTTCTTAGCGTATGGTAATTTTACCTCGAGAGATATATAGTATCTTGATAAGTCGCCTATGTGTGTATACTTTTATCCGCTCTGGTGGAACATCGCGTTGCCCAGGATACACCTATCAAGGTTGTCTATACGTCATAGCCACAGTAAGAATGTTATGATAGTGGTAATGAAGATGTGAAGCTGGTGTGAGTCTTAAACCTAGATTAAGCCTAACTAACCAAAACCTGGTGACCGTTGGGATAATTCTTCTTTCAGGTAAATCACCTATGGTACCAGCCGGGAATCGAACCTATGACCCCTAGGCTGCACCGAACACTTTACCATGGTACCATAAATATTATGGAAACATTCAATCTTCCGAAATGTAACTGTTCAAAATATAATAAATAAATACTAACACTCTTTCTTTTGCAGGTGCTATGATAATAAGCTGACTAAATGGCTCTGAAACTACATTCTCATCTAAAATTGTCAAACCAAATAAATGTTTTAGCCAATAGCCAATTTTCTAATCATCAACGGTACCAGATATTCTTTTTTGAAACCTATTTATACTTTTTTCTAAACACACTTTGCCCCATATGGAAACAACAGAATTTAATTTCTACACTTGTAAAAACATTTCTGACAACACTATGCACTATTTTTTTCAAAATCTGAAATAAGTGATTTGGGAGACAACTTCCGTTACATAACCACTGCACAGTTAACACAATGTTTTCCAAACAAGTAGGCGTAATTGTTTTAGTGGGAAAAATAGCTGTAATACGCATAGTTATTGAAAGCATTTATAGTTTGAAATATAATTGATACAAATTAAGAGGACTAAACTAGAATGTTCATTCTCTCAAAATAATTTTATTGTTTTCATTAAGAAAATCAATTTTTTTGACACGTTAAAAATATGACACGGCTTTCCACCAAACAAACATTTTCTTCTCAATTGGTTATAAATGTGATATCACGTACTTATTCTAAGGCTTCATTTAGAGCTTTGGATATTTGGGGGGTAGTTCACGTCTTTGTTCTTATAACCAGCAATATTTTCGGGACAACAAGTGTAATGGGAACTGACGTGACATCAGAACTAATAATCTTTCCAGGCCTCACTCTAGATTTGAACAGCTCCAAGAAATTTATTCCTATCTTAAAACACAAATTTTACAAATCATAAATATAAATATAAAATATAATTGACTCGTTACCTTTATTTGTTATGGTTTCTATAAAATTCATTGTGGTACTCTACTAAACGATAGTCAAACAGATATTGCATGATTGCTAGATAACCTTAATGCTAAGATTTGAGCAATAGGCGACTTGTTTACATGTTCTTCTTTACAATATAACCTTGTGTGAGTTTTCTCTACACAATATATGTGAAATGTTTTTGTGCTCTTACTGAAACACCAGAATAATGAATGTTACCTTCCTGTAGCAGCGATAATTCCAGGTGTGGCACCCATTGATATACAGAAACAGAATTAAGGGTAAAAAGATAAATATGTTTATATACAAAAATCTAGTCACGGTGACGTCACTTAGAAGATTGTAATCCCCTTCTTAATATAAACGACAACATTTTAAAAATTGACCCATGACTCTGAAATTTAATACTTTGATTCTTCATAAAAATAAATTTATAGTCTCTAATACAATAGTATTTTCCAAAGACGTATTTTAAACAAAGTTCCGCAACTGTTACTGTGAGTCTGAGAGCCAATACTTGCTTATTAAACATTTAGTACTAAACTATAGTATCAAACTTTGCTCAGTACCAACAAACTTAAGAATGTGATTTGGTCGCGGGCTGTATGAACGTTTCACATTAAGAATAATGTGGGAATATTCTATTCATATTTAAAAATTAACATGATGAGTCTAGACAATCATAGTAGTCAGTGGAAAATTCCTTTAGTGGATAAACTTTTAACTTTAAAATTGTCAAGTAACATTAATATGAATATTAAGACTTTGGTAATTTAAATCCAACCCGTATCAATGGCCGCACGCTTTGATGCGTCACCCCATGTTGTACATGGCTGCCGATGATGGGGAGATAGGTGTTCGATTACCTATTGGGTGTATTGAGGATACATTTCTCTAATTTGTTTCCCAATTTCTCTCCACACAAATGTGAGTACACTTACTCTAAATCTAACCATCCTCAATCTAACTAACTAGTGTTATTAGCACGTAGTATGTGATAGGTTCAAAAGGTTGTGAGACGTAATGATCACTTTCTATACAATGTAATCGTGAAATGTTTATCCTCGACTGTGCCTCCCAGCTCCAAGACTGGCTCTTTCATCTAGGTTTGTCATCGTGAATGTTTGTTTGATTGTCTTTGAGGTTATATTTAACCTCGACTGTGCCTCCCAGCTCCAAGACTGGCTCTTACATCTAGGTTTGTCATCGTGAATGTTTGTTTGATTGTCTTTGAGGTTATATTTAACCTCGACTGTGCCTCCCAGCTCCAAGACTGGCTCTTACATCTAGGTTTGTCATCGTGAATGTTTGTTTGATTGTCTTTGAGGTTATATTTAACCTCGACTGTGCCTCCCAGCTCCAAGACTGGCTCTTACATCTAGGTTTGTCATCGTGAATGTTTGTTTGATTGTCTTTGAGGTTATATTTAACCTCGACTGTGCCTCCCAGCTCCAAGACTGGCTCTTACATCTAGGTTTGTCATCGTGAATGTTTGTTTGATTGTCTTTGAGGTTATATTTAACCTCGACTGTGCCTCCCAGCTCCAAGACTGGCTCTTACATCTAGGTTTGTCATCGTGAATGTTTGTTTGATTGTCTTTGAGGTTATATTTAACCTCGACTGTGCCTCCCAGCTCCAAGACTGGCTCTTACATCTAGGTTTGTCATCGTGAATGTTTGTTTGATTGTCTTTGAGGTTATATTTAACCTCGACTGTGCCTCCCAGCTCCAAGACTGGCTCTTACATCTAGGTTTGTCATCGTGAATGTTTGTTTGATTGTCTTTGAGGTTATATTTAACCTCGACTGTGCCTCCCAGCTCCAAGACTGGCTCTTACATCTAGGTTTGTCATCGTGAATGTTTGTTTGATTGTCTTTGAGGTTATATTTAACCTCGACTGTGCCTCCCAGCTCCAAGACTGGCTCTTACATCTAGGTTTGTCATCGTGAATGTTTGTTTGATTGTCTTTGAGGTTATATTTAACCTCGACTGTGCCTCCCAGCTCCAAGACTGGCTCTTACATCTAGGTTTGTCATCGTGAATGTTTGTTTGATTGTCTTTGAGGTTATATTTAACCTCGACTGTGCCTCCCAGCTCCAAGACTGGCTCTTACATCTAGGTTTGTCATCGTGAATGTTTGTTTGATTGTCTTTGAGGTTATATTTAACCTCGACTGTGCCTCCCAGCTCCAAGACTGGCTCTTACATCTAGGTTTGTCATCGTGAATGTTTGTTTGATTGTCTTTGAGGTTATATTTAACCTCGACTGTGCCTCCCAGCTCCAAGACTGGCTCTTACATCTAGGTTTGTCATCGTGAATGTTTGTTTGATTGTCTTTGAGGTTATATTTAACCTCGACTGTGCCTCCCAGCTCCAAGACTGGCTCTTACATCTAGGTTTGTCATCGTGAATGTTTGTTTGATTGTCTTTGAGGTTATATTTAACCTCGACTGTGCCTCCCAGCTCCAAGACTGGCTCTTACATCTAGGTTTGTCATCGTGAATGTTTGTTTGATTGTCTTTGAGGTTATATTTAACCTCGACTGTGCCTCCCAGCTCCAAGACTGGCTCTTACATCTAGGTTTGTCATCGTGAATGTTTGTTTGATTGTCTTTGAGGTTATATTTAACCTCGACTGTGCCTCCCAGCTCCAAGACTGGCTCTTACATCTAGGTTTGTCATCGTGAATGTTTGTTTGATTGTCTTTGAGGTTATATTTAACCTCGACTGTGCCTCCCAGCTCCAAGACTAGCTCTTACAACTATGTTTGTCATCGTGAATGTTTGTTTGATTGTCTTTGAGGTTATATTTAACTTCGACTGTGCCTCCCAGCTCCAAGACTGGTTCTTACAACTAGGTTTGTCATCGTGAATGTTTGTTTGATTGTCTTTGAGGTTATATTTAACCTCGACTGTGCCTCCCAGCTCCAAGACTGGCTCTTACAACTAGGTTTGTCATCGTGAATGTTTGTTTGATTGTCTTTGAGGTTATATTTAACCTCGACTGTGCCTCCCAGCTCCAAGACTGGCTCTTACAACTAGGTTTGTCATCGTGAATGTTAGTTTGATTGTCCCTGGGGTTATAGAAGAGATGGTTTTATGGATTGTGTTCAAACTTGATATTTAATGACATCGATAAATCGTAATTTTAATTATAGCCTTAAAATTAACCTATGGGGGCTGGTGCTAATAGATTAACATGAGGACTGGTTCTGTTGCATTTTTGAAATATAATTTAATGTTCTAAATCATAGTAAAAACATATACTTTAGTACATAATATTATTATTTTTGTAAATTTTATTCAAAAAATAAATAAAATTACGATAGTGTCAAACTCTTAGTAGAATTTAGTTTATTATCATTCGAAAAAAAAATATCAGTACGTTCAGTTGATAAATACAAAACTACATTACATAAAACTTTGTAAACTAATTTACAAAATACCTTACAATCATAATGTATAAGTCTCAATTAGGACGTATTTTGAACAAGAAAAATCGTTTCGAACAAGAGTATTTAAAAAACTTACATTTTTTGTCTAGAAAGAATTTTCTTCCGTGTCCTCCTTCCTTCAATTCATGTTTCTATGTATGATAGCAACTACACGTGAATAGCAACTACATCAAACTAAACCATTGTGATACAACTTGCACGAACTATGCAATGTAAACATACGGCAACAATGAGCCAGACGTATGAGATCATGACTGGCACCGTTGCGTATTCACAACATGACACCAGTTAAAACTCCCTCAGGTATCTCAGAAAATAAACATTTTTTGAATGTGTGATGACATAATAATAATTAGAAAAAACTAATTTAGGAATAATTGGGAGGGGATCCGACCTAATTACATTTAATTTTCAAACAATTACACCTGTTGCGAAAATGCAACAGCACCAGTCACAGAAGTTTAAGTCTCGTTTAGTGACGACTGATTTTATAAAATTCAAAATGTTTTGAAAATGAATTAACATTTAGTTTTCCGAAATTCTTTTGTGGAGTTATATTTTGAATAGTTAACTCTACTTGGGTACTTGATTTTTGGAGAATAAAATAGTTGAGGGTAATTTATTTGATCCAATTCTAGAGATATTACAATAGACTAAATGAAAAAGTATTTATGATTGTGTTATTCTACTTATTTGAGGAGATATGACATGAAATGGTTACAGGAAATTGTTCCTCACAAGATATTGCGTGAGCAACGTCACTTAATCATGACGTGGTTTATTTTCCTCCACACATCCACATATATTGAAACAACTTTATCAGGGGCCTTCCCTTCCACATCCCTTGATTTACAGGAGCAGTTTCACTAGACTTAGCAAGAGCTAGATGAATCGGATTCAATTTTCGTGAGAAGGAAACCCTGGCCGGAATACAAGCGACAGATGCACATAACGCTGGAAATATCATAGAGCAACACGGTCGTAAATCATGCAGGTGGTTGCTGGATCAAACTTAAGAAATATTTGTTCGAAATTCTCAAGATTAACTTAAAAGTATTTAGATATTAATGTTAATTTAAATAAATAGTTATATTTCTTTACAAATAAATCTTTCATTACAAATTATCCAGTAACAAATATAATACATAAATTGTTCGACCCTAAGATACAACATTTTATAAATATTATTAATTTTAGTTTGAAGGCAAATAATAGAAAATCGGTGTTGAGTGAACCTGAACCTAAACCTAAGAAGATATAAAATTTCTTCATAAACACTAACCTATCAAATTTGTATTGTCAAAAAACAATCCTCATGTATAGATCTGAAAAAAATGTTCTAATAATTTATACAAAAATTCCAATTATTTAAAATCAGTTAGTTATAAAATAACCTAAAATTTTATTTATGATAATATATTTTTATTTATTATAAACACAATTCACACATATCCACTTTGAATTAAATATTAAAGGCTATTTTTTAAACTCCAACTTTCTAAAATGAGTCAAAGTAAACTACATTTAAAAAATAGACTATTACTTAAAACGTAATATAGTTCCCAGACACAAATGTTAAACCAAAGGATTAGGATTTTTCTTTTAATTATATCAAATTAAAAAAATATTCAGTAAACTGTAATAAAAAATAATATTTTCCTGGAGTATACACTTTTATTATTTATTTATTATATTAATAATTCCAATTTTACTGTTGTTAAGTGAAGGTACATTTCCTTTTTTCCTCGTTACTTGACCAAAAATATTGTTAATAATCCTTAACCCGGACATTTTTCAATAAAAATTTAACCTTTTCACTGTCAAACCCGTAAATATACGTTGTGTGACAACATGCCAGTGTTGTCAAACCCGTAAATATACGTTTTTGTGAAGGGCTCACTTTGTCAAACCCGTACATATACGTGGAGCCTTAGAGCTAATTGAATTGCGCGCGCTAAAGTGCAAAGATGTTTTAAAGAAAAAAATACTGCACTGGTTCCAAGGTTCATCTATAGTTTTTAGTTTATATTTACGAGTGAAATATCTACTTTCTTGAGCTCACTCACTAAAGTCAAGATGGCGTGGCGAGGAAATCAAACAACATTGCGGGATGACGAAATTGAAGGATTTATAGTGGACAGTGACTCAGAAAATTATTTTTTG
>CABFWB010002799.1:85050-96248 GCA_902151455.1 Timema bartmani
ATTCAATTTCAGGTAGGTGACGTCTTGTATTTAGTATAGCGCCGCACTTGAGGCGTACTAAATTAGACTATGAAACTGGCCCTTAGTTGTCGACACTAAAGAGGCGCTAATATCTGTGTCAGTTCCATGGCACGTGACCAGTGAACACGTCACATTATAAGTCGACTGCCATCCCCTCCCAATCACCCCAGCAATACAAACGGACCAATGGCCATCATCGTAACAGGGACAATGGGCGAGAGGTAGCCCGCAGTCTTCTCACTCAAACGGAATGTGGGTTAGTCTTCCTTGGTTGCAGTGCCAAGTCCACTAGACCCTGATATGTAAGGGAGGGTGGGGAAAATAGCTGTAGAATATAATTATTTAAATATTTGGTTTTCTGACTAACGGTATTGAACTAATGAACACTTATAAAGCCACCTATCTATGCATAATATGGAATACACAGCAAATATAGAATCTCCAGAAGCAAAAATAAAAAGTTGCAACCCAACCCAGTTGCCCAAACTCTGGTGTGGGGTGGTGGTAGGGAGGGTCAAACAAAACATTTAAGATGTAAAACACTTTAATTTATGGGTAAAAGAAATATCAATGAAAAGTAAGCACCCCGTAAATCTAAATTTCATTCAACCTCTATAATGTTGAACATAAATAAAACAATATATAAAATCAGATAGGCCCTACTAATATCAATAGCATATTTGATTCTCTACTTAAAATAGTAATTGTTATTGGATTTGGGGCCCTTATAAAATCACTAAGGTCATGGCGTAAGGTTTAAAAAGGAATGATTAAGTATTTAAACCAGTCATGTCACAAGTAAAAAAAAATTAATAGATGGCCAAATTTAAAACTTAGTCATAATTGTTTTAAAAGAGTTTTTACTTAACTCATAGGGTAGGCTATGATTTGAAATCAGTCTACTAAAACATACTTTCCACAGACATCGAACGTGTACCCTTCCGGTGATTCCCACACACTGCACAGATCATGTCCCCAATGACCACATAAAACACCGCGGTGCCACAGTTCTGTTTTTATCTCTTGTTTCTTACGCACCAAACGTCTGTAATCATATACAAAATTCAGATCTTCGCAGTTATCTTCGTCACACAAGCTATCAGGCATCCTATTCCCTTCTTCATCAGTAGAACTGTCAAACTGTATTCTTCTACGAGTTTTCTTGGGATCCCTTTTTATCTATGCGCTTGTCTTGGGCTTCTTTGTTGCTTGTTTCCTTTAATTCATTTTCAGTCTTTTTCTCAATACTTCTTCCAAATTAACTTTCAGTGGTGCTGCTGTTAAAATCTGCGAATGCTGTGTCTGCCTTTTGGCATCAATTTTCCAATATTGAAGCCAACAACGTAGTGCCAATAGCAGAAAGAAAATAACTGCTGGTAGATTTACAAATATACAGGGTGATACTCTGATCATACTACCGTAGAAGAAAACAGAAAAAACATATTTTCAATCGTGTCAGTAATAGTTTTTTGCAGAATAAATGGCATTCCTACTCGAGTCAAATAAAAAACCACAGGAAATTTTCAAAATGTATTACATTTTAGAGTTGAAGCAGGAAATAATATTTTTAAAATCCACTTGGAAACATGCAGAAACAATGCCAATTATTGTTCCGTTAAAACTCAAAATGAAATTATTGATATTTTTGGAAATATTATTCGAGATGAAAGAGTGGCCACTGCTAATGCTGCTGTTGGTTTTTACATTTTGGCTGATGAAACAACTTATATTGCAGGAATAGGGCAATTAGCTCTAGGAGTTAGATTTTATAAGTATATTATTGGAGAAATGAATATCAGAGAAGATGTTTTGGGATTTGTACCTGTCTTAGATCGTATTGCAGAAGTTATATCCACAGAAATTACTAAAGCACGTTCAAATTTCAAACGGAATATGGAAGATTTAGATGGCCAAGGGTATGATGGTTGCTCTGCTATGACAGGCAAAGACGGAGGCATGCAAGGAGAGATTTGAAATGTGTTTCCAAAAGCAATGTTTGTGCTACACTGTTCCTCCCCTAACCTCAATTTAGTGGTGCATGAGATAAATGGCTTATGCGATAGAAATAAAAATTTAGTTCATTTAAGTTACATCTCCAACAAACTAAAATTATCAGCTTTTTTTTACATACTAGCAACATATTTTTAAAATATTAGGACAATTATAACTTCTTATATGAATTAACAATAAGGTATAATTTTTTGTTAATGAAAGCTCAAATACTAGTAAACCAATCAATTACTGAAATTATTGATCCTCATACAAAGTTTTTTCCTGCCTACTATAAAAAAGGGTCTCTTAATTGCGCTTGCTTTGTCTGCAACCACATACACAATCGAGCAATCATTTAGAAGACTTCTGAGAGTGAGAAAATGGCTTCGTTCTACAATGAGCGAAAATAGATTATGGAGGTTGTGCATTCTAAACGTTCACAGAAGAAAGGTTATTGTAGAACAAGATTTTGTTAATCTAGTTATTACTAAATTTGGGCAACAGCCTAGATGATTATTGTTCAGCTGTAAAGAAGATCAAATTATGTATTATCTTTAGTGTAATTTCATAAGTTACATCTTTATTTTTTGTGCGATACAGGTCATGCTTATGAAGGTGATTTTCCTAATAAACTTTTAAAGAATATATGTATTTATTTGAGTGTTAATTCAAATTTTGTAAGGTTTTGTTTGATACACTGTTCCTTTCTTAATAAACTTTTATTAAAAACATATTTATTTGATTATTAATTCAAAATTTGTAAGATTTGTTTTGATACATTGTACTTTGTTTTTAAACCTTTTTGTTCATATTTCAGTTCTACTCTAAGCGTTCTGTGTTTAAAACTACTTTGTCTCTTCTTTGATATATTATGGATATATTGTATTTGTGATGGAAAAATGTTCCGTTTTGCAATAAAGCAATTTCAATATTTTGATGTAGGACCTTAATTAAGTGTATTACTAGAATATGTGTTCTTTGTGAATATGTATTCACAGTGAAAAACCCAAACCATAGTGTATTTACAGTTTTATAAACAACTGTAGTTTATAAAATCTTGGCCCCCACTCTCCACTGGATGAATTTCTGTGGACGCCCATGCCCATGATATCCCCCGGAACCCCCAGTGTCACATGACATGGTCACCTCTTTCCCCCATATTCGAACAAGCTACCTAGAAGTTAAATTCCAGCAGAGAGGGGCATTTATTGGGACATTAGCGATAATTTTATTAACTTTATAACTTTTATGAGGCATGCTTCATAGGTAGGGCTTACTCGAGTGTGTCATCTACAGGAATAATAACAATCACCATCAAAACTTCATTATATCATCCTTTATTTATTGTGGCAGTGTATATTGTATCTTGAACCTTGCATTCCATATGTAGAGGGGAATGGTAGTCAGTCTGGTGTCAATGTTAAGAGAGCTGATAAGCTCCAGGGACTTAGTACTTTGTTGTAAGTTTCCAATTTTAGTCAGAACTTCAGATAATGTCCAGGGGTTTTTGGAAAAGGAGATCTCTTCATACCGCTTAAAAGGTTTCTGGAATATATTTGTTTATTTTGTTATTTTAAATAGGGCTTGATAGTTGGCACCCATTTACATTAGTAATATTTATTTTTCTATCATTCTCTTTGACTATGTGGCTATTTTTTTCTTTTTTTACCACTCTACCTAACCTTTTAATGTCAATTATGCTTAATTTTGTTTATTTAAATGTGAATTAACGATTACAAAATTCCAATAACAAAATAGTTTTCAGCAGTGAAGAAAATTACTTATCTTATTCATTGGTAAAATATGGGTTCGATCCGCCTATTATAACAGCTAAGGTGATAAGAGGGAGGAAAATATTTTAATATAATGAAGAAGAAGAAAAAGCGACATTTTAAACAAAATAACATATTTTTAACCACTAGCATTAGTTTGTTTGTATGTACAAATTCTTGCCATAATTTTTATGTTTGTTGCATTATACCACCTAAGTAAGAATATAGTTGCTACAATTTTAAATAACGGGAAGTAATTATCTAGCTGTATAAAATCATGGCTTCCAGTGTGATGTTATACAAAGAACTATTGTTAACATTTGTCACTGCGCACACAACATAGAATATAGAAACTCGTTGGATATTGGGTTTTCGTTGTATTAAGAAACTACTTTTACTTGACATGCTAGATATCAAACAGTTTACAATCATTGGATATTCGTCAAAATAGGCTCAGCTAATTTTATTTTCCAGAAATGGGCTGATAAAAATTATATACATTATATAGGTTAGAGGATAATTGCAGCCATGACTGCAGATTATCGTACTTATATGTATTCAAAATTTTTATTGGGAACCTTCCTATAGAATGAGGCTTCACTGAACTTTCTATTCAAAGTTTTATTCGACAAAGACAATCAACTTTCCGTATATTGTAATATTTCAGTGTTTAATTTTAAGCCAAACACTCTTTATTGTGCTCATTTCGCGCCACGATTAGAAATTTAAAACTACCCTTTTCTAGAAACAGTTGTGTTGTGAAGAACAGTATATTTAATTTCTTACTAAATAAATACCAATAACAAATAATCACAGATAGAGTATAGTGTAATGAAGTTGATTTTTGGACTGCTCTCATATATTTAAAAAGTCATGGATGAAGGTATTTTTCTTTAAAGTATCGTATGTAAATTATCTTTTTACTTCATCCATGGAGAATCACGCGTTTTCGCAGAATAGTCCGTAAAAGGATTTCACTAGAAAAACTTGTTTACTTTTCTCAAAATATAACTCCGCAGTATTTAACAAACTAGCGAGAAAAGCCAGCTCCCTATATCCAATAGGAAGCTAGCTTTCACTGCACCTGTTGAAGAGAAATACCTGATTGGTTACTCTTGACAGTGTCGTGAGAGGTCCAAGCAAAGGACATATCCGCATATAATGAAAATATACGTAGAAGGTAAACAGAAGGTGCCGGTCAAGGAGAGAGAGTAGACGTGCAGTAGATATAGGAAATGTGTATCAACGATAAAGTAAAAGTGATCACAGTCAATATAGACTTTAATTTCATCAATGTGTAAAGAAATAAATAATAAAGAGTGTACAACATAAACAGTTGTATTAATATCAAACATTCCATATCACAATAATTGGCGCTCGATCACGGAGCTATAAAAAACCAATTATACATCAAACATTACCATAGCATTATAATAGGCGTCCAACGCGCGACCGGGATATAATAATTGGCGCTCGATCACGGAGCTATAATTACCAGTTATATCATAAACATTCAACTAAATCACAATAGGCTTCCCATCGCGGGCAATTACGATATCAAAATCGTCGATAACGTTACAATTGTCGCCCAATCGCGGGGCAATTAAATAATTACTTCATCAACATATATTAAATCGTTACAAATGGCGCCCAATCGCGGGACAATTAAATAATTACATTATCAAATTTACGAAATCGTTACAATAGGTTTATATTTAAAAAAGCATGTCCCTGTTAAACAAATTTAATCACGGTAAAATATTATACAATCCTCTATTATTTTATTACTCGTATAACCTATCATACTTTTACTCTGCTAAGCCTTACTAACTCCTCATGGGGCTTTTAAACCAAACTTAATTTTACTAAAGTGATGGTTCCATAAACATGGAGATTTACAAAATGGGAATCAATGTTTTGCGTTAGCAACATTTGTATTCTAACATACCATTTGGTAAAACCCCCTGATGTGTTAATCAATAATGATGCAGTTCTCACAAGAAGTCTTTTGTTTCAGTTTAGTCATGAACGCAGATCACACGTGGTCAGAATCAGCTCAGGAACCGTAAGCTCAACTCTTGAAACACCCTCTCATCTCAAATTCTCCCACAATGCACTACATCAGAGATTACAGTTTTATGAATACACTCTGGATAAGCTAAGCCAATGGCTTTGTTAGTGTGTGGATCTGAAGAAAATCAATTCTAAACTGTGTTTATTGTAAAGATAATATAAATGTAACATTTAGGCATGTATCTTGATATCAATAATATGTTAGTAGTTAGTGATAAACAACATGTATTACTGCCATGTAAGAAGCTTACGTGAAATAATTATATTATATAACAATGACGGAGCAGGTAGGCTTGCATAGATTTATATTCTAACCTAGAGATGTTTCAATGCTCTAGTAAATGTGTAGCGAATTAGTAAAGAGTCCATCCCGCTGACCTACACAAGACGCGCGATAAAAAGTAGTCCTTAAACTTATCTTTTGTATCTGTAAAATTACAAATTAAAACTTGAAAGTCTGCCACTTGTGTATTTAGTGCAGTATTTTCATAGAGGTTGTTTATTAGAGAAATGTCTGAGTAGAGACAGCTCCGAGTGGATACAATGCAGACTACTCTCTTCGATCACTGTAGCATGTTTGAATACTTGGATAATAGGTCCGGGTTAGATTCCTGGCATGACTGAAATTATTATCATTAGTGAAATTAGTGGTTTCCCTTTCATGTTTGAGAATTGATGGCTGAGGGGCTGACTGCTGTTTCTGTTCTATATTTATTATTATTATTATTATTATTATTATTATTATTATTATTATTAGCACCGCGTCTTACTACCCATTCGGATTAAACGCACTTAGGCTAATGTGTAATGGTAGGGTGATTGTGAGATGAAATTGAGGACCTACAATTTAACGCAGGATCCGAACCATGGTGGAGGCCTGGCATTCCTCACATTCACAAGTTGTGATTAATACACGTCTTGTCAGAGGTGAAGGAAAGGGTTTGGCAATCAGATTGTTCTATATTTGAACTAGTTTATAATTTGTGTGCTGGTATATTCAGTTTATAACAAAAATAACACAGTTATGTCGTTACAGGCCTTGCGTGACCAAATTACAAGGTTTTTAGTAAACCACACCAACAGTTTAGAGGCTTTCAATTGTTTATCAACGGGTAAGACCTATTTTTAGAGTCCTCAACAACTTATTCGTGTATTTGAGAACTTTGTCATAATAGCGTTCATACATAAATTGGTTAGCGTAGATTATTATATAAATAGGCTCAATTATATAACTATGTAATATAAACATTAATAAAATAAACTAATACATCTCATGTCAATGTGCAAACACAAATAACTGTTTATTAAATTTGTTTCTTAATAACGAGAGGAAAAAAAGAGAGGAAAATATAGTTGGCAGAAAATGGAGAGAAATCAAATAAAAATTACATTCTTATTCAAACTAAACATAATGCGTGCTTTAACTGACTTCCAGAATAGATGGATCATTTATACTAGTAGAAGCGTATAGCCCGGATTGGAATTGAAGTTAAATGTGTTGCTAAAAGAAATATTTTTACACATAAATATGTATGTATTATATAGTCGCCAATTGTGGCCTTTCCTCCTTCCGTGGGCTGGATCGGTAAGGATAGCTTGCAGGCAAGTTTAGGGACGGTGGCAAGGTAAATGGTTGAGTTCGAAATTATACTGGAGGTTCTGTTTTTAGGTTTAATAGTAGCACTAAGGGAAAATACAATATGTGAGGTTAAAGGTTTTATAAAATAAATACAAAAACTTGGACGTTTGTGCTCATGGAAGAACTGGCTTAGTTGTGAATACTTAAACTGTTGCACAGTTGGGAATTTTCCAGAAAACGTGGCCAAAACCCCTAATAAACATATTAATCGACACATAATCTCTAACTAGGGGTTTTTGTGGTCGCTGATTAGGAATCCAGTATTATAATTACTAAATTAAACATGTCCGATCTAATATGGTGGATAAAAACTACAAAAAAATATTCTGATATGTATACATATGGGTGCTCGGGTTTTTTCGGGGTTTCAATAATGAATACAAAGAAGTTACTAAATATTTTTTTTTAATATCAGTAGCATAACATACATTATTTATTAATGTATTTGCTTGTGCCCAACTGGAAAACCCAAACCAAGGTATACGTACAGTAAATCAATCAGTACAGATAACTCTATATAAAAATATATTATGATACGGATACAAAAAATGTACAAAAATACAGAATGTAAAATTGAAAACTGTTAGTTGAAAACAAACGACATTTCCCATACAGTACATGTACTGCACATTATATACAGTACATACATTACTAGGAATATGAGTCAGAGTCAGTTTTTTAAGAACTATGTGACGTTTCTTCTGATTGCCCCACATTTGGTGATGATATCAGTTTTCATGGCCTCTGCCGAGAGCTTTTCTAATTTTGTCTGTGGTATCTTTCTAATACTGGATTAAATAGCCAAGCTATTAGATTTGTTATTTATGGTTAGATTCACAAATATTCTATCAATTAAGTAATAATACCTGGGGACGGGAATCTAACCCAGCACCTTTGGTTTAGCACGCGACTGCTTTTGCCACTGATATATCCAGGAATCGTCCCGTTATCACGTCCATCACAGAATCTGCCTTAAAATATGAGTGGAGAATTATCCTAGGCACGGGAGGATTCCTGGATAACTCAGTGGCGAGATCAATGCCATACCAAGCAAAAGGTCCTGGGTTCCGATTCTGGTGTGTAGGCAACATTTTATATTTTAAGTTTCTGATAATATGCATTTGCGAATATGACGAGATCATTAATCAATTGAAAAAGTCATATATTTTCTTTATTTGTTTTAAATTAATTTCAAAATTTAATAAAACCTGAACCCCTTTACCGATTCCTTCTAAAATCAATACCAAACATATTTGTACCCTAACCTCTTTGTATGGAAAATACCTTGTCGAGAGATCAAATTTATAAAAGTTTAGGGAAAATACCAATTATTGTGAAAATTAAAAAATAGATTTATTTGTCTCACTAAAACAACGCTTCAATCAAAACGATCAAACTCGAAGGCTAGCAGATATTAGAAGCTATTTTTTCCATATTCCTGTCACCAAAACAACAAACTAAAAACAAATTATAGAAATGTAGGTTAACGGTGTGGAATGCCTTAATAAACTCACATTTAACTGCGATGAAGCCCCTATTTAATTAGTTTTACGAGCTCATGTTTTCATATGAAATTTGAAAGTATTAAATATCAATAAAAATTAGTAAAACAGAGTAAAACTAGAACCATGGATCCAGGATAGAGTTACTTGGCACTACCATAGCACTGCAGTTCAAACGGAAACAACGACAAGATTTGAACTTAAGTAGAGCCATTGGTAGTTGGAATATCCTAACTAGACTAAAGGGATGTATACAGGAATTATTTACAATTGAAACCATACCAAAAATAAATCAGATATTTGAAATTCGAGTTGTAGGTTTTGGCCACGTTTTCGAGAAAATTCCCTAATGTGTGTTAGAAAGACTGACACGGCTCCTGACATCCTACTGAATCGAACTCGGTACCCTGGGCACGGTGGTTGCACAAGTAACACTGATGACCCGAAGTTATAATCTGCTATGGTCTGACGACGGACGGAGTAACTGCCTCCAAAAGAGATGGTATTGTGTCAGTCGTGGTAACAGTGAAATAAAGGCTTTTATATCCCGATCTGGCATTGTTACTTCACCACTAGAACCAGTTTGTTGTGAGTAGTTAGTATTCCGCCTCAATGTATTCTAATTCATTACATCAAGTTCGCTTAGCCAGTGCTTTCAGTCACGTAGGTCCAACAAAGATATGCCAATCAAAAATAAACATCCCTATCTAGCTCAGGGCTGTGGCAATTATCCAGGTTTTTAATCAGGATATTGAAACTTATATATTTAGGACCTAAATATAATTATATATAAACACACGTACAAATATGTATAAAATAAGTTGTTGACTATGTTTACAGAGACAGTGAGGTTAACTTTCTTAGCTAGTTTAAAGTTAATTTACCTATTTAGACCATATTAAAATCCCACACCATAATACAATGAGAATTGAATCTACATTCAGATGAACCACACTCATAACTTAATTTTGTAAAAAGGAGTAGCTATGATAAATGAAAAGAAAACCTATCTTTATCGAGAGTAACTAATAAGACTTCCAAAACAGATGCGGTAAAAAAAATTAATAAGAAAAGAGCTTCCAGTTGTATTCTAAGAAGAGTTGGGCCAGGTTCTATCTTGTATCTTTCTCTCCTATTACTGTAGGTTTTCCCTTAACAATCTTTGGGCGTACATTAGTTATCTAGTTTACTTATCAAACAAGGTTTAAATTTATTTTAGTATAGAAATGCCTGATGAAACTTGGTTGGAACATCGTCACTAATAATGCTTGTGGGACATAATATAAATAGTCTAAAGACATTTATTACTGTATCATTACATCTAATTAACTTCTATTAATTATTTTGTTTTCTTGTTTTAAGTATAATTACATATTCTAACATGTTTGAATCAGATGCTTTATTAATATTAAATGACAAGAAAATATGTGAATAACATTTTGGGTGTAAACATTAACACTATAGCTGTAGGATTTAGCTTGTAATTATATTTTACACTGATCCCTGTTGCTACATCCTACTAATACTAATATACCTATTACTAATGCACTTGTTCCACCGCTTTAATTTGTTGCTTTAAGCTGGATTTATATGAATATAACGCATGGCTAAAAGTGCATTGCACATGGTACGTCCGAAGTTGGAACACACTATCCTCAATGTAAGCGTACATAATAGACACATAGTTAGTGGAGCACAATGAATCTAGTTTAAACAAACAATTTATGCGCTATGAATAAAGCTAGGCCTATACAGCACTTGGAATGAGACGTATCGGCCAATGAGAGTGTGGGGAGAGGCTCTAGCCAATTACTCTAGGGCCAATCTTATGACTACTGGATTAATATAGCTATCGGGAGATTAAATTATCGAGCAGATAAAAGTTGTCGGCAACTTTTATATTTTAAGCTTATTATGAACTGAGTTTATTAGCTGGATAGCTATCGGTAAGATAAGTATATTTTCATACAGACCAAGCAAGGTTGGCAATGTGTCTGACATCATTCGTCGGCCTTTCGGCGATCCAACATGGCGGAATATCTTATTATGACATTGCCTGAATTTGACGAAATAATTGAAATTATTAATGCAATCAAAGAAATAGAAGATTAAGAACCAACAGTAGTACGGTGGCCCAGATAAAACAGCGCTCTGATTGGTCGGTTTTGGTCACGTGACCACGCCCCCTCGCTCTGATTG
>CABFWB010002800.1:0-17145 GCA_902151455.1 Timema bartmani
CTTCGCGGAGCACTTGAAGATGCTTCGCGGAGCACCTAGTGCTCCACGGAGCACACTTTGGGAACCGCTGCTCTATACTATACAAAAGACCAAAGCGTGACGCCAAAGTTTGTCGTCTGCTTGATTCTGAGGAGACAGAACGAAAGGTTTCTTTCAATGTTCTTGTGCGAAAACATGTCATTGGTGCATACAACTGTTATTGTTTGAAAATAGTGAAGTATTATATCAAATTTGGGTGAAGAAACATTTACATTAAAATATATAAAATTCAGTGTCACAGGTAATAGTGTACAAATACGAGTAAAATCTTTGATATATTAAAACATGTAGCTATGACCCATGCTGTGTACATTCTGCCAAGCTAAAATACAGTTAAGTTGGCTATTAACTTGATAACTAAACCATATTATAATAAAAGCTCGATAGTTATAATAAAATAAAATATTAGACAACTTAATTATAGACCTACATTTTTCGAATGACACACTTTGTGAAGTAAATATTAGGTTCAAACGATCATTTAGGTTTTAGGCTTTTAGCAAGTATATCTTTGCTCTGAATTTGGTAAGAAACATGTTTTATAAGGCTCGATTTCTCACCGTAATCCTACAGAATTGTAGTATTTTAGTATGATGAATGATCTACTATAACAGTAGTATGAAGTAGAGCTGAGGAATGTTTAGAACGTAAAATATATTGTAAGCGTGATTGAGGAGAAAGGTGAAAGTAGAGAGGAAGACAGCAAGGTTAGTTGTTCTATAGGTGTGTAGGAGAGACAAAGAGAGCATGTTAGCTGTCACCAGGAGAAACAGGAGTACATGAGATAGTAGAGAAATGGGAGGAGTAGATAAAAGAAAGTGTATAAGTGAGAGGAGAAGAATGGAATCAAAGGAGGAAGAATAGTGGAAAGATAGAGGAAGATTGAGGTATTTTACTAAAATGACCCGGCCACAGGCTGGAATCAATTGATGATGACTAAGGATTTATCAAAACTTTGAACCACCGTTTATTACTTTACAAGACATCAGATTTTTAAAATCGAAAGTTGAAAGTTAAGAGAGCTCTAAGGGGGTACATGGATGTCGAAAGCTAAACACTGTCTTAAAGAATCATTGTTGCCATATTTCCTTCACTAACAATACGAGTTTTATCACTTACTAATGAATATTAATTTGATTTTTAGGTCTGCAAATCATCTACTATTATTGATGTATAATTTGGTAATTTTGGGAAGGGATGGGTTGAACCCCCTCATTGGATACCAACAGGGGACGCTAGTTCTAATCTTGTGTCGTTATATACCCAGTCCTCGGAGATATAACCAACTCGTCCAAAGTCAGCTTAGTTCTGCGCATGCATGAGCAAAGAGAAGGGTTTTTCAAATGTAGGTCAGCCCTAGTAAATTATACCACTAGCAGGGAGGTCGATAAATCGTGGATGGTTTGTACAAATCTATCTTTGTTTGAGGTATCATCCGTCCCTTCTGTGTTGAGTGTTGCTGGGACACAAGGCGCAGATAAACAGCTCTTTGGGGGAAAGAAGACACTGACAGCTAGCTGACATTTGTTTGAAGTCAATAACGTGGAAATAATAGTTATTTTCTTAGTACTAAGCTACTATATTATCAATCAAAAGTGTTAATAAACGACTTTAATAATACTTCTATAAGAACTACAGTATGATTTGGGTTTTTCGTATATTATTGAAAGAACAAAACATATTAATACAACTTTTAGGTTTTTTGTTTCGTGGTTGTGGCAACAATATAAATAATATTACATGAAATAATACATTAAAATGTATTATATTCACACTTGTATGTTGTTACAACTGGACAACAAAATAAATAACTAAGAGAGAGAGCCAGTTAGTTTAGTAACTAAACGATTTTATTTTGTAAACAGTTGCTTAAAAACACAAGCGAAGACTGTTTCTCTGACGTCATGAACGCCCTTCGTTTCGTCTGGTTCGCCATCTTAATTTGTGAAAAGAACGCGGCCTTATTAAAAACTAAGCGTTTGTAAAGAATTTTTAAGCGAACCACAGATGCAGCATACGAAAAAAAAAACTGATAAAATAATAAAATAATGATAACAAATTGTTTGTTGTGAAAGTTTTAACTTAAAAAGTGACAACAACTTAACATATGGTTTGACGTATGGATACATGAGAAGATATGGTGGTTTTACTCGCCGTCACTATCAATGTTAATAGGATATAAGGTAGCGCCACTTGGAGGTATTTGATTGTGTCATTGCTTACGTCACTCAGTACAGAGCAGTTATATTTTAATACGAAGACAGCCACACATGTATATTAGATAAGGGCTTGTATTAATACTGCTGGATAAATATTAATCTGACAGATAAATATCTCTATCTGGTCGATAAGTTAAAAGTGCGTCTTATGACCGCCAAAGAGCATTTATATGCCAGATAAAATGTATTTATCCATCACATTTTTATCAGGAGGTTTTAAGTACCTGATAACTTTTATCTGAAGGTTAAAATGGTTGTTGCCATAGTGACGCGTTGTTTTTAATGAGGTTTCGCATATCAGAATCTGTTTTTAGGTTAAAATCTTGGTTCACGTGTTTAGTAGGCACAGGCCCGGGCTCTAACTAAATATGAAGTTAGAACATTTAATTCACACTTTTATATAAACTGACACGTTATTTGTAGTTATATTTATATAAGAACAAATTATTTAAATGCAAGTAAAATAAACGAAATTTTGTAAAATTCGTACCCAACTATTGCCCACATTTTGGCAGACACCAAAATTAGTACTTGCAAGACATCTTTTCTTCTGCGCCCACGTGACGCCATCTGTTTACTTGCACTCGTTTAGCCGCCATTATTTAACAAAGTGTAGAGCGTTGTAGCTACTAGACAGGTTGTACGCATGCGCGCACCAGTAAAAACAGTACCAACCTTGCGTTTTATGCATAAAAATATATTTATCCTACAGATAAATATGCGGCAGATAAATTCAGTTCATAATACGCGTAAAATATTAAAGTGGCTGATAACCTTTATCTGGTAGCTAACTTTAACCTCCCGATAGCAATATTTAACCGATGGTCATAAGACCGACCCTTTAATTAGAGTAATGAGGTTAGTTGGACATTGGTGTGGATTTTAAAGTTTTATTTATTATTTAAAGTTCCAAATTGTGGCCTGATTTTTTAACAACTTTGTTTGTCTTCCATGTAGCTTTGTAACACGCTGTCTTGTATGCTGAGTGACGTCACAAGCTCAGCCAATCAGACGTCTTCCTCCGTCTGGAGCTACCTTTTATTCTCTTTATATTGCTGTCTTGTATGCTGAGTGACGTCACAATCTCAGCCAATCAGATGTCTTTCTCCGTCTGGCGTTACCTTCTATTCTCCTTACATTGGTCACAACTCAATTCGTGGCTAGACTGTACCTAGGTATAGCGGGACTGTCCCAGGTAGCGGGCCACCAGGGGACTCGATAACAGATTAATTATTCACGCATGCGCGCATCTCGTCAGGGGGTAAAATTAACCCCGCATCCCGTGTTTGTCTAAAATTATCCGCTAACCCACGAATTAAATAAACACTCGGGATAATTTATCGTTTAATATTTTGTAACGAGGAACATTAAAAAATAACCCAGTAATTTTCTCTTTAAAAAAACAACATTATTTTGATAAACATATGAAACTATCTTTCAATATAAATTTCAAACAAATTGGTTTAATATTTGAGAATGCAAACGCCTGTTCAGTTAATGGTACAGAACGAGCGAAGCTAGGAATATCAAAACGGTTATTAGGTTATGGCTACAGCCGTATCAAGTATTATATTCGTAAATTTTTTTAATCCATTAAAGAAAATAGTCAAATTGAAAACAAAAAACAGTAATAAATTTTATTTCATTTATATATTTGAGCTATCAATGTCGCCACCAGAGCTTTGTTGCTAGGTAATCACGCACGATATAATAAACAAGATCCGTCTATTAGGAGGTCACGCCACGCTTTCTGAAACGACATTATATCAGCACACGAGAATTTCTATGAGCGAGAGCGAAAGGGCATACCAATTTGGTCGAAAAAGTTATTTTCACATACCTTCCAGGATTCTTTTACTCGTCTACAATCGACAAGGGACCGACAAGCTTTACTTCTCCTCCGAAGGAAGTTGTGCTACGGATTTTTATCGCTCAAGAAAAATCCGTCGACCCTCAGCTGGGTTTGAACCCATGAATATCGGGTCCTGAGACGAACAATTTAGCCCAAGACCACTAAAGCCAACGTATAGTAAGGAAACAACAAATTGTTGATAATAAAACGTGAAGAAAAGTAAACTTAGATGTTTCTACTGGAGCAAGATTCTATTTCTTAAAAAAAAAAAGTTTTGATATCAAACTGCAAAAATACTGCCCCTAACTCGCGTACACTCCCATTGTAAGTGATTCAAGCTAAGATGCAACCCGCTTCTCAGAACTGCTTACAATTCACAAAGAAAGTAACATCCTTAAGAACATTATCAACAGTTACCATTCGAAATTACATACAACCTAAGAATTATTTTTTTCTTCCAAAATCACGTATCTTCCATTCAAGATATCACAAACAGTTTCTCCGTTCTGTGTCTTTATACGTAATCTAGAAAACGTGATAATTACAACTTTCCCAAACAATGGCTGTCCACCAACTGTTTTTCCCTGGTTAAGAACAGTTATCTGTCTTTCTATCCATAAAAAAAAGAGTTGTGTAAACTCGCGCGCGATATAATTAAAACAAGACCGCGCGTGTGTATGGGAAGATATATTTGATTATTTGAGTTGGTTGGCCTGTAAAGACTGGGGAACTAGTACAGGCATTTGAAATCTTTAGCTACACTCACTTTTCAATAAATTTATATAGAACTTTATTAATTAATTAATGTACGTATCTTCTACACAGCTACGTTATTATTCCGCGAGGAGATAATTATGAACTTAAAGAAAGAACACAACAAATCACCATCTCACCAACTGTAGCGCCACACAGCTATGTTAACATTGTATGTGGATATAATATGAACTAAAAGTGACAGAAAGAACACCTCAAATCACCATCTCACCTACTGTAGCGCCACATATCTATGTTAACATTGTATGTGGAGATAATATGAACTAAAAGTGAAAGAAAGAACACGTCAATTCACCATCTCACCTACTGTAGCGCCACACAATTATTATTGGTAAACGGGAAGAAAGTATCATTTTCAAGAAAATACACCATCATTTTACCGGGGAGAGGTTGATAAAGAAACATCCTTGGCCTGCCAGGATCGATCCTGTGCATCAGTTTTCTTTCTATCGAGATGTGACATCGTGTGGAGGTTGTGTTACATCTTTCATCTGTCAGAGGGATGGTTGAAGGGCTGAACAAAAACTGGCGCGAAACTAAAAGCTGTAATATTACCAGTGACAATATTTATCTGGATCGAACCCGGAAGCTCCGACATAATCTTGCGGTGGAGCGTACTCGGAATGTCGACGTGTGTGACGTGTGAGTCGAGCCTATTATACATCGCACGTTCACACACACAAACAATAGTCCCTCCCCCCATCAGACCCCTCGTCAGGAAACTGTGATAACGGCCGCATCGCTTGCTATTCCGGGAGAGTCAATGATATCATGTGTGTAGTTAACTCTCTCCAGCTCCGTGCAGTGTTGCCGCCTTTCTTATTCTGATAGTGCGGTGTTGCCGTCTCTGATACCTCCGTGCAGTGTTGCCGTCTTTCTTATTCTGTTAGTGCGGTGATGCCGGCTCTGATGGATCCGTGCAGCGTTGCCGCCTCTCTTATTCTAGATACTGCTGTTTTGCTGGCTCTGATAGCTCCGTGCAGTGTTGCCGCCTCTCTTATTCTGATAGTGCATTGTTGCCGTCTCTGATACCTCTGTGCAATGTTGCCGGCTCTCTTATTCTGATAGTTCGGTGATGCCGTCTTTGATAGCTCCGTGCAATGTTGCCGTCTTTCTTATTCTGTTAGTGCGGTGATGCCGGCTCTGATGGATCCGTGCAGCGTTGCCGCCTCTCTTATTCTAGATACTGCTGTGTTGCCGTCTCTGATGACTCTCTGCAGTTTTGCCGGCTCTGATAGCTCTGCGCAGTGTTGCCGTTTCTCTTATTCTGATAATGCATTGTTGCCATATGTCTCACTATCTGTAATAGCATTGTTGCCATATCTATGCCGACTTATATCTCTGTGCACTGTTGCCATAAGCTAGTTTTGTGCTATGAGATTTGACCAGTCAGCCATCTTTTGTGATAATTATTTTTATATTCACTCCAATCTCATTGTCTTAAGCACACAATAAATGATTTCACACGTCATTGTTTTCATGCGCCTCACGCCATCTTTTGGAAGGAATATTTAATTTATTTTGTACAAATAATGTCTATCGTAAAAAAACACATGCTTACTCGCTTTTCCTCCTATTTCACCTTAACGTGCTTTGCTTCTCTTGTCTTAATTAATTCTAGTTTTACTTCTTCAGATACGTTTTAAAATATGCTATTTGCGGATTTCATGGCACGAATAATAATTTTTACATGATTATAGTTTTCTCAAAAACACAAAATGTGAAAAAAACATGATATTTTTAGTAATAAAAACTTAATGAGTATTTTAAATTAAATATCTCTGTTTAGTTGATAACTTTATAATAAGAAACAAATAAATTATAACTTTTAAAGTGTAAATAGTGGCAACACTGTGAAGGCCAAGTCCTGCGTCACGGCAAGGGTTTGAGGGCAGGGGGAGGAATCAATAAGCGCGCCCTCCCCTCCCCACCCGGACCTATCCCTTCCTCAGTTACCGTGACCGTTTGAAAATGTGGAATTCGAACGATGGTCGGTGAGCGTCAAAACTTTGTTGTCGTCGACTGATGGAGGTCAGTGTTGAGAAACGAATGTTTAAAAAAAAGTAGATAGATACCTCTGATTTTGTTTCTGGGTTTTATGATCGGATATTGGTTTGTTTTCTTCGCCAACATTTGGGTTTGCTTGAAGGTTATGATGACACTGAGGTTGCGACAAGATTATTGGGTCAATTGTGGTTAAATTAATTTTGAATTATTTCTAATATTTCGATTTTTATTGGGGAACCATTTACACTCGGCGGAATAGCAAATTTTTGCTATAAAGATAAAATATACATTTTTGGGAGACCTTCTTTAAAATTTTATTTGTTATAAAAAACTTTTAATGGATGTATGGTTGTTTATTGAGATTTTAATGGTAAACAATTAAAAACAACTCATTAAATATTATAGTATTTTTGGTATAAGAATAAAAATAATAAATAGTTCCCAACAATGTTAATTTTAAAACCAAAGTTTGTTAAACTAGAGAGCACAAACGCTTCCTCCCCCTCCTTCCCAAAATCAAATTAATGGAACAAAAAGTCAACTCAAAACTATCTGAAGTTTTATATTGTTGGTGAAAACACATGGTTTGTGGACCTTTACAATGAGTTTGCTAGGAACTCAGTTCTGAAAGGTATTTTTCCCCTACCAGAAATTATGTTTTGGTAGGAAAAAAAGACGTTCGCGAACGGATCTCCTACAAAAATTAATCCATAATGTATACATAATATTTTCACTTGCATATAAAAATAGTATAATTTATTAGTAAAATTTAAATATATTAAAGTTGTTTATACACCCAAACGGTGTGTGTTATAAAGTTATGTTCCCGATGTATATTTTAAGAACAAAAGTTTATTAATCATTATAATATTACCAAATGGTTACTTAACAAAACAAGTAAATGTTGAACATAATTCAAACTTTATCAAAATAATCTGTACCTACTAAATTTTCTAATAGACGAACCTTGGTGGTGTCATTTTAATCCAGTCTCTAAGATGCTCTCTTTGAATAATAGCGTGTTCTTTTCATAGATAAAGAAAGAGGTATCATTAATTTTGGCTTCCGCTCGTAAGGCCCTCAAATACCTAAAATATAAAGGGGTAAATATCGTACCTTTCGACCACGCGTGACCAAAATCGTAATTCTCCCTTTGGTAACAAATTAATTATTTTTGCCCCTCATTAGGTGTTTGCTTTATAATAGCCTAGCCTAACTTTTTAGCTACAGTGCAGATAACACGAGAAATCTATCTCTTCTTAATCATAATATGATTTTCTTTTAATTAAATAGTATAGATTTACAATTTTCATCAGATTCTCATTTTGTAATAACTGTTTTGGATTCAATTTCTTAATAATTTTGTAATTGTCTCACAACCTAACATTGTTTCATTGTAACTCCTCACACTACTTTGTACATTTAATATTATACTTTATTTAAAATTTTCACCGATATTTAGTAACTAAATATACACGTCAAGGATAAACAAACAAACCTTACGACCATTATAACTACCGCAATGTTCCACGAGTTTTAGACGAACCTTGGCTATGTCATGTCGGCCATTTTGGTTGTTGATACCCATTGGCTCCTGTCTTCTTGCAGACGAGTGCGGCGACGGGGGAAATAACAGCAGCGATGACGAGGACGTAATCACCGAGTACCCGACCACCGCCGCCGCCATGTTGGGTCACAAGCACGAGGGACCTCCAGGTGTGCCCACGATCAGCGTGACGCCGCACTCGCCAGGGTCCAAGCATCACTATCCTATACTAGGTGAGTTCAAGCGCCACTTCCCCCTTCCTACCTTCCCCCCACCTTTTACCCTTCTCCTTCCTTCCTTCCACCCACCTTTTACCCTTCTCCTTCCTTCCTTCACCCCACCTTTTACCCTTCTCTCTCTTTTAACTCACTCCTCTTTCCCCTATCCTTCTCTTTCCACTCCCCTTTCCTCTTATTTCCTCTTCCCTCTTTCCCCTCCTCTCTTATTTCTTCCTCTTCCCTCCTCCTCCGCCACATGACTCACCAAGTGCACACACAGTTGTTCCTGTCCTTGTCTGTATTGTAACTGTCTGTCTCTCTCTTACAGAGGATAACTTGCAGCAGCTCCACGAGATCCACGAGAGTATCCAGCTCATGCGGGAACAGCCGGTGCAGGCGTTCAACGCTCAGGTCAGAGGGGAAACATATTTACACGTCTAATTACTCGTTCGGGTCATACACATCATGTACTGGTTACACAATGATGTGATAGGTGTGAAGAAGGTTGGCTTTAGATTAAGGGTACCCGCATTTGCGTGGAGGGAGAGTGGTAAACCATTTAGCGATAACCGTCCTTTGTAAACCCAACCAGAATTCAAACCCCGATCTCCCTGTCTAGCGCGAGAGAGTTAATGCCTTAGAGCATGCGGATCATGATTGATATGTTTGGGCGCAGGTCCTGGGACTGTCGCAGTTCTCCCGGCTGAGCGCCTCCTGCCCGTCTCTCAACAATGACCCTGGGTCAGATCCTGACCTCGCCTCGCTCAACTCCACCCCGACTCACACCAACTCGCTGCAAGGGAAAGGCGAGTCACGCAACTCACACATACAATCATAACACTTGCTCCGTATGAGCGCTTTGTTTGGAGATTATTTGGTTCTTAAGATCCAGTTATTTGATAAACTCTTTGGGGGTGGTTGTCGATAAAATATATCTCATTTATACTAGAGCTGGGTCGCGAAACCACCGTTTCACAAATCTGAACCATAAATTCGAATCCAAAACTTGAAATGGAATAATGGATGGACAAAAGTTGAAATAGAAAATAGAAAAAAATTAGCACTGCATATTACTACCCATCTAATTTATACAGTAATATACTAATGGTTTTAAGGATTATCAAGGTTATATTTATAGGAAATGTACCCACATTTTCGTGAAGGGACAGTGGAAAACTATTTTGGAAAAACCAGCCTTGGTACACCTGATCGAGATAGAACCTCGATCTCCTCGTCATCGGCAGTCTAGTCTACCGGGAGGGTAGCACGTCAGACCATGCGGCCAGTATTTAAATAGTAGTGATGGAATCCTTAAATTCTCAAACCCTTGAATCCTAAGGATATTAGAGACTCGAGGATTAGAGAAATACAGGATTAAGATTTTAAAAAAAGGTTTTTATTTTTTCCAAATTTTGGATTGTAATTTTTGTTTGATAGCTCTAATACTGCTTATTGTTGATTCAGGACCAATTATAATTATAGGACGAACTTAACAACCAGACCCCAGAGCAGTAATTTCATTTTATGTTTCTAATTTTCTTATAACGTTCAGAACCAAATTCAGGATCGAGGATTCAAAGGTAAAATAAAGATTGGGATTCGTAAAATAGAAGACTTAACACGATAATATATAATTAATAGAAACTGAATGCTAAAATATTTTAATATAATTTATAAGATACATATATTCAGTTAAGTGTTAAATTACTGCTCTGGGGTCTGGTTGTTGAGTTCATCCTATAATTATAATCGGTTCTGAACCACCAATAAATAACAATTCAAAATTTTAAACTTTTTTTTTTCTTATCTTAAAACCAATATTTTCTAGTATCCTTAAGGGTTCAAGGATTAAATGATTTGAGTTATCAAGGGTTAAAGGATTTGAATGTTCAAGGATTAAGGATTCGAGGATTCAAGGATTAAGGATTCGAGGGTTCAAGGATTAAGGATTTGAAGGTTCAAGTATTCTAGGGTACAACGAGTTGAGGTTCCCAACTATAATTAGTACCAATGTCCTCTTACGCAGACACCTCCAAAGACTGGCTGATGTGCCGCACGGGGATGAACGGGGACGCTCAGAGGCGTCGAAGCTGGACGGCCCTGGAAGACCTGACTAACGGCAGCGACAAGAGGAAAGCGGACCGACAGAGGAGGTATCGCTTGTCTGAATCAACCCTCCCTGTTTCTTCGAGTAGCCTCTAGTAAGTCAGAGCATCGTTCTGCCCCTCTTAATTAGCGCCACAACTGTGCACCACACCATTCGCACCATCCAGCACCATGTGTGTCTTAGTATCGGGGTCATAAATACGATTAGGTAACGAGAGAATATATGTAAACT
The DNA here is from genome assembly GCA_902151455.1 of Timema bartmani. Classification (NCBI taxonomy): domain Eukaryota; kingdom Metazoa; phylum Arthropoda; class Insecta; order Phasmatodea; family Timematidae; genus Timema; species Timema bartmani. The sequence goes on from CABFWB010002800.1 coordinate 10,994, forward strand.
AGTTTAAGGCAGGGGTCTTCAACCTCTAGGCCACTTGCGGCCCCTCTGGCTCTCGAACAATATAAAATTATTTCACAAGAAATAATGACCAATACAGATATTTTACTTATAATTACATTTTACAACTAAAATGCCCGCCGATAGTTATTAGTTCATCTCCCATCCACCTTAGCGCTCGTATTCCTGTTCTAGCCGTACTACAATATATACTGAATCTATAATGACTGCACCAACAAATAATATGTCTGTAAGAATCCTGTTAATTTCATTTACAAACTATCTGCTATTTCATAAATTATTTTTGCTCTTTACACGAAGAAAAATGTTACGTTTTAATACAAATGTACTTTGAACTGTCAAATGAAAACCCTAAGAGACAAGACAAATCGCGCTACCCCCTGCTATGAAAAATCTAAAAATAAAAATAAACAAAAGAGAATATACTTCATGAGAAATCCTAAATTTCACCTGTCAGAGACGAGCCCAGACCCTAATATGGGTATCATCGAGTTGATACGACTCTTGTCGGTACAGTATTGCGGCCCGCGGGCCGACAAGAGACAAAAATTTTGGCCCTCGGGCATTGAAAGGTTTAAGACCCCTGGTGGAAGACAAAGTAATTAACAATTTTTTAGAAAGGACCTTTTGAATATATATATATGAGACCAACAATGAGAACTATTTACCAATTATGTTAATGTGTTAGGTATGAGGAAGGGTTAATTGAGAGGAAATGCATGCACATTTATACGAGAGAGAGATTGGAAAACCATGTAGTAAAAACCGGTGCTGTTAAGTCGGTATTCCAACTCCCATTTTTCTACTGTTTGACTAGACGACTCCTTCATAAATGTCTGGATAAATTAATTAGTAACTAATAACAAATTTACTGCAGTAGAATGCTCCAACACAGATTACTTCATGGGAAGTTTCTATGACATTGTGAATTTATATTTGGATAAATTTGTTGCTACAAATAACAAATATTGGTCCTAAATATTAATATAAAAAAAAGAGATAAAATATTGTTATAATTATAACAAATTTTTATTCTGAAGCCGGGTGACCTGGTGGTCTAGAGGGTAAGGTGTTGGACTTCTGTGCTGGCGGTCCGGGGTTCAATCCTCGGTCCCGGCACAGATTTATCTGATTGCCAAACCCTTCCTTCACCTCTGACAAGACGTGTATTAATCACAACTTGTGAATGTGAGGAATGCCAGGCCTCCACCGTGGTTCGGATCCCACGTTAAACTGTAGGTCCTCCATTTCATCTCACAATCAACCTACCACTACACATTAGCGTAAAAGCGTATAATCCGAACGGGTAGTAAGACGCAGTGCTAATAATAATATTCTGAAGCCGGAGTCGAAGTCTGTACATTTTTACCGACTCGGACTCCACAGCTCAGGCTACCCCTAACGACTTGTATTTCCGTCAAAACCGGCGAATAAATGTTGGTTTATCAACGAGACGTCTGTTGTTTTTATGTAGCATGAGTCTAAGCAGTCTGGACTCTGAGCAGGACGATCCATTCCTGGAACAAGGGGATTCCGCGGGCAGTTCGAGTCTCCTGGCCACCGAGACCTCTAGGGGGCGCCCCAGCAGGAACACCGGGGGGGCCTCCACCCACTCGCTTAACGAGGCGGACCTGCAGGTGANTAGAGGAGGGGAAATCACACCCTCTCTGATACATGTCCAGGATTGAACCTTGGTCTTATTTGCATTATGACTACATCAACTTCTTCTCCTCGCTCGGAACTCTTAAGAAGAGATTGAGTCGAATCCAAGTTCTAAATCTTAATATTCTAAAATCATAATATTCTAAAATCATAATATTCTAAAATCATAATAGTTAAATTTAAAAAAAATTCAGATTAAAATTAAAAACAAAATACATCTTTTCTTGAATCTTCAATTTGTAAATAGATGAGTTAAGTTTAGTTGTATACACTTGTAATATAAACAGTTCTTGATTATCTGTCAAGGGTTTTGCAGAATTTGAAAAACTTTTTCTTTTAATTTAAAAAGTCCTGTTTAAGTCGCAACAGATATAAAATAACTTTGGATATCACCAAGTATAGAGAATTAAACTAAACGCAGCTACTGGTCCAAAATTCTGTTTTTTGTTTAAAAAAACTTTGAAATCAAAGATATTAGCTTGCGTTCTCCTCCGTCCCCATGTTATGGACCTGAGGAATTTGAAAAGCCCATCTCTGAAAAAAACAAAAACAACAATTTTTATGTAACCTATAAGAAACAGCATTCAGTACCCAAAGGTACAGCATAAAGTTGTGATACGATCAGGTTGGCCACTAATTAGAAAAAACAGGAATGGAACTTTGTGCATCGAGGGGGAAAAAAACTGGCAAAAGTGCTTGAATTTTAACTTCTTTTGAGGCATAAAAATTTAAAAAAAAACACCTGTGATGGACCACTTTAAATAGCTTTTAGGGGTGATCTCTACAAAGAAAACCTCTTTTCGCTTTATGTGGTAACTGTATTATATTTGTAAGAAGGTACAGCAAAGGTGGATAGAAACAGATAAAAGGAACAAACACAGTTCACACTTTACACTGCTACCACTGGACAAAGAAGTAATGGTTGCCTCTTGAAGTAAATCTATCACTACCACCCAATCCCCCGACCTAGGTTTCATTCTATCAGAACTCATTCTAAAAGAGGAAACCAAAAAAACACTAAAGGTATAAAAAGTAAATTTGTAAATACTTATAGGACAGGATAGGGGTATTCAAATTTTGGATTTTTTTTCTGAGGGAGGATCATTCCCTATATCCAGGTAAGGTACTTATTAATGATACTTGCTCCATTATTAACATTTGGTGGCGTGTTGAACACATTAAAAAATTAAAATAAAAACTTTGAGAATAATTTGTTCAAAGTTTCACAACCGGCAGAAAAACCTTATAAAGAATTAGGAAGATTACTTTTTGTTTGTTTTTTTTCTGCCAGGAAAACAGTTAATTATATCGGGGGAATCTTTATTTTTAAAGTTTGAGGTGGTGGCCCTGTTTATAAGCTGCGCTGAGGTTGTATCCGTTCAAATCTTTGTCCCCAGAATGACTTCAACAAGATCGTGGCGAAGCGCGAGGCCGAGAGTCTCCGCCTGCTCCCGGCCAGACTCCCCCTCCAGAAGTCCGTGTCCACCCCCTCCATCGTCGCCGTGAGGGACATCGCCAGCGAGGTGGTGGTGGACGGGACGGAGCAGACTCTGCCTCCGTGAGTACTCGCACGTTACAACCTCTCTGTCTGTTTCTTTTTGGGGGCCTGAGCGGATCAGGGTTCGAATCTCAGTCGGCTATACCCGGGGTGGCTCCATGCCAAAAGTTTTCTCACTCTTTCCACCTTTCATACAAATACATGTACACTTCCTCTAAATTCAACCCTTCTCATCCCTAACACATTAGGGGGAAAAAAAAGTACTCATGCGTGCTGTATTGGTCTGAAAATAGGCTGCCCCTTAATATAAGCCGCAATCCGAACTTTCAACCACTTTAAGAGAGGGAAAAAAAAACAATATTTACTCTTAAAATAAGATCACTTTGAAGGAAATAAAAAAATAATTATACAAAAAAAAATGAGATCACTTGTAAATAAAAAAAAATATAGATACACAAAAAAATGTGACGAAGAAACTAATTTTGAAGGTTTTGTTACTAAGTTCAACAACCATATTGTCTCAGTTGTAGACACAAATAAGATAATCGGATAATTATTCTTGGGAAAAAAGTGCGGCTTATTTCCAGGCCAGTACGGTACCCGAATGGTTAGTGGGAGACGGTGATAAAAAAAAAAGTAAAAAAACAAATCAAAAAAACATTGACGTCAGCTGGCTGGTGTGTTGTTACCGAGGGGATAGACTTTTTTGCATGTCTTCTTTTTTTCAACTCTCTGCTAACTTTACAAGTTTCATTTTTGTATTTCTGTTCAAATTGTTGAATGAAAGCACTACTGTCGCAGCTCAACTGTAATCTTTTATGAGACGCATAGACTCGGTCTTCACCGCGGATTTAAAAAAAGAGTACTAAAAGGGCTGGATTCCATGAACATTCAAAGTTGGGTAATAAAGCGCACGACCCCCACATACTCAACAGAAAACTCATCACAGTTTTTTTTTTCCCCATGTCAAACCGTGCTGTTAAAACTAAGCTCTGATATCACCCAAAAAATTACGATTGTGTTTTAAATGATTGCGTGAAAACTCTAGATCTCAAGATAAAAAACATCTCGTTGTAAGAAATGAGCTGGTCTTGTGTGCCTCTGAAAGTTTACAGTACTTTGCTCGCTGACAGTCAACGTAGCGCTCACTTTGCTTGGCTTCCACATGACCTATTTGTGTGCATTCAGATCAACGCTACTTTATTTTTACCATCACTATTATTAGAGTCACATGTTATTTGGAACCGAGAGGCTGGAGGTGCAGTGTCCATCATTTTGATGTAAGCGAACTCGAATCGAGTACATAAAATATCCCATAAGTCGAATTGAAGCTCAAATATTTTTTTTTTCTGTAGTTGGGTCGAAGTCACTATTTTACGAATCCTAATTTTGGATAAAATCACAAACATAAGAGGAAATATAGATATAATATAATAATAATATAAAATAAAAATATTAATTAAATGTTAAACATTCTTTCTTATAATCACTTGAACGTTCGTACCTTCAGTTAAGTGTTAAATTACTGGTTGGGGGTCTGGTTGTTGATTTAATCCTATCATTTATAAATGGTTCTGAAATACCAATAAGCATTACTAGATCTTTAAAACAAATTACAATTGAAAAATTGAAAAATATTTTTTTAAATTCTTGAATCCCAAATATCCTTAAAGATCCCGAGTATTCACGGGCTCATACCTAGTTTATTATTAGTTTTTAAAATTTTTATAAATATTACACTTTGCTTATTTATATAAATTTATAGGATAAAACCTTTTGTTAAAATGTTTTACTAACAATTGATTCAAATATTCCATTCCACTTTGATAGCTTTAGATATGACCCCAGCATTCAATTCGATTAAGATTCTTTCACAGGAATAATAATTTGCAAGGTACCCTAATTTGCAACTTAAAATGAAAATAATTGAACATAACTTTAGGGTTTATCCGTCAATATTTTATTTACGTAAATTTTTAATTGTCGAAGCCAGAATATATAAGTTTTTTTTCAAAGTTAAGTTAAAGTTTTTAAGCTCCACTTTACACACCCCTACTGGTACACATAGTATGATTTTTAATGACGGTAGCCCCGGCAGTGGTCTTCAAAATAATAGTTCTTCAGATATTGAGCACCCACCTTTAAGAGACTCTGGTTCGTGTCCTGGCAGCCTCAAACAATTACTCTTTGTCTTGTATAGTTAGTTGATTCAACTAGGTAGAATTTTCCTCCGTTCTTCCTGTAAAAAACATGTGACTCTGATTATTACCTTTTTTTTTAAATTGTTGTTTGCTTGAGTTTGTTATTGTGTTGGTATGTCGGGGGCAGCTGCCTGCGCCCCAGTGGAACGGAGAGCGAGACGGAAGAGGAGATATTGGCCTCGGCCAAACACTTAGTACCCACTACCATCCCCATTTCTCTAGACGCGTTCCTTACAGAGTAAGTAGTCCCACCGGTGTCCGTCACGGCGGCCGCTGCTTTGGTTAGACTACCCGCGAGAGGGGTGGGGGGGTTACCGGGGCTCTCGAGAAACAACTCCGGAGCCAAGAAGTCTCGACTGCTAGCAGGGCTGACACACACACACTTACTAACAAAGGGAAAAGTGGGGAATTTTCTTGTAAAAAAAATACAAAATTGTAAATTAAAAAAAAAAGTTGTTAATTTATTTAATTACAAACTTAAAATAATAGAAAAATTGCGACAAAAAAAAACAAACTAGAAATGGATCAAATACATTATTTTATCAATCCGAATCTTTAATTTGAATGTTGGAAAAATTATGAACATAAGATGGAATAGAAATATATAGGCATAATATAAAAAAAGTGATGATAAATTGAATTAGTGTCTAATGGCTTGTAAATGTATAATAACAAGACAGTTTATAAACACTGTACAGTGATGTAAAGAACGTGATAGTGAAGGAAGACAACTTGAAAGGAGAGTCAGGTTATATAGGAACAAACACATTTCT
>CABFWB010002800.1:17668-29170 GCA_902151455.1 Timema bartmani
TTTTTTTTTTTTTTCTTTTTTTTTTTTTTGCACCAATTACAAATACTTGTTAAATTACTTTTAGAGGTAGTGGTAAATACAGGGTGTTCGGAAATTCATAATCCAAACAGCACACATAGTTTGTTTGAATCAAAAGTAGTACAAAATCCCTGTACACCTACATCTGGAAAGCTATGCTAGTACCATTAAATAGTGTTCAAAGTTTGGGCGTACAGCGCTGGGAGAGCAAAGCTGTTCAAGCAGGCGTGTACAACAGGTTGCATAGGAGTTAGGGGTGCAGCACTACACTTGTAATAATGGCAAGCACTTTCTGAGATGTAGGACAGTTAATGATGACCCTCAGAACGTATTCACATTTCTAGATTGACCGGTGTGTTGTTTACTATTAATTGTGGTAGGTTCTACTTCCGTGCTTCAAGATGTCGAGTTGTGCAGTGCCGCACGCCTAACTCCTATGCAACCTGTTGTACACGCATGCTTGAACAGCTTTGCTCTCCCGGCGCTGTACGCCCAAACTTTGGACAAAATTTAATGGTATTAGCATAGTTTTCCGGATGTAAGTGTACAGGTATTTTGTACTACTTTTGGTTCAAACAAACTACATGTGCAGTTTGGGCGTTGAGTTTCCAAATATCTTGTATGTCTCTTTGTAATACCTTTATATTTTTTCATCACTGCTAAGCCATGTAACATTTTTTATCGATATAGAAATAAAGAATATGAACTGGAACTCAAAGAATCAACTTTGTGTTGACGGAAGCGTGTCTGCTTACCAAGCTTGGGGTCCCAGGTTCAATTCCCGGCACAACCCATACATTTATCATACGTAAAATTTGGGTCTCTTTTTCCAGTGCTGAATTAACAGGCTGGGGGCTGGGTGTTGTGTCTGTTCTAGATTTAATCTAGCTTTATAAGTCGTGTTGCAGATACAATCAGTCAGTTCAAAAAGTGCACGTTAAATACCGCAAATAAAAAAATAAAAAAAAATTGTTTCACTCACTTTTGTGATCATTTGGTCTAAGATGTCACCCTCTTAATAGACTGGACTGGGGAGAGCAGGGTTCGAAACTCTGTTTGGTGTACTGAAGGTGATTTTCCACTCTCCCTCCATGAAAATGTGGGTACACTTACTCTAAATACAACCTTCCTCACCTCTAATAAATTATTAACAAAATAAAATTGTTAAAGTAGACTGCATGTCGATGTGACGTCTGGTTGTAGTGGTAATAGGTGCTATAGTAGCGCGATACAGGCTCTGTACTAACTCTAGTGTACGTGATAATGTTCCGAGTTGGTGTGTACTGATGTATGTTCTGTGTTCCGAGTAGTTCCCCGTACGACCACCACACCAGTAAGAGACGGAAGAGGGGCAGTATATTCTTCAGGAAAAAAAAGGTAAGTTGATTTTAAAGATGGGTCAAAATTATACAGATAGGTCACTCACACCGGAACCGGTACGGAGGTTCCAACAGAAGTGGCGTGGGATGTTGGTTGCCCCGCTTTCTCGCCAACTTGGCGACACAAAAGCTGGGACGCCTGTATAGAATGTAGGGGTAGTCGGGCAATAAATCAGGCGTCTAAAAATCCCTGAATGTCTGGCGAGTATTTTTAATGCTCGTATTTCGATCGGGCATCTCAAGAACTTAATAAGGATATAATACCATGTTAGCACTAACCTCTAGTTCAAACTTTGAAACAAAAAGTGTTTACTGATATTCACAGTGGAATTATTTCTATTCAACTAATATTAAACAAAGGTAAGTATTAATTTTTTATTAATTTGTAAATGATCATGTTTAATTTCAACAAAACTACGATAACGTTTCTCACAAGTCTACAACATAGCGAAATCAAGATTCCTACAATTTAATTTTCTGTGTCAATGCCGACAACATAACAAATTCAACATTTCCACATTGAGATTTTTAGGCCCTATGCTTGCGAAAACTTAATTTAAATTAGTGTTTTTTTACATTTCTTTAATTCATTATTATTAGCCAGATTTGTTAGGAACATAACTTTCACAAAGCAAAGCGAAATCTGCTCTGGTATTAACTATAAATTCTTGAGCATAAACTAACCATTTTAATTTATTTTTAATCAAATGTGATTGTTTTAACTTGTAATTTGGAATTTTATAGGCCTGTGATAAAGTTGTTTTCAAAATGAAATGCCCGCCCCGAATCTGCCCGTGCTCGAGTGTATTTTTGTAATTCCCTCCCGAGCCCACCCGATACAAATATTTGCAGCTCGACAAGCCCTAATAGAATGCCCCATTGAATATAATATATCTCGGATCGCAGTGCGTTGTTTTAGACTTGGCGATTACTAGGTTATGATGACAAACTTTTCAGATCGCGACGACATACGACAGAGTATAAAAGCACTCATTCTCTCCTGTGAATTTAGAGTACGCGCTTCACTCTGTCGCGCTTCACAAAAACGCCTTTATAAAAATGCCCTAAATGTTAAAGAAGATTCTTTAACAGAAGAATCCCGGTATAGCACAGTTTATATTTGGATACAACATGGAAAAAATAATGTCTACTGGAAAAAAAAAAATCATTAACACCTCTTGTATCCGGAACCTGTGATATCCCGGCGGTGTCATACATGTCTCTCGTTGTGTCCCNAATCATTAACACCTCTTGTATCCGGAACCTGTGATATCCCGGCGGTGTCATACATGTCTCTCGTTGTGTCCCCAGGACAAGGTGAAGAAGGTGCCCCACCAGTGGGTGTCCGCGTGCTACGGCTCGGCCCACGCCTGCGACTGGTGCTCCAAACCTCTCACCAACAAGCCTGCTCTCTACTGTGAAAGTAAGGAACTACGAGTCTTTCTCGTCTAACTTACATTAAGGAGGAGGGGGAGTCAGACCAGGGGACAGTTCGGTAAACGGGCCGTGGTTTATCGGATATATCTACCGCCAGTACGGTGGGTCTAGAAGTTTCTCGGCAAGATTACCCACATCTCAAGGGTCACTGGCTTCGTATCCCCTCCCCTTTGCTACAGTTGCGAATTAACGGCCTGCAAGATCGGGTGTTGTGTCTGTTATAGGACTAACTTAGTACGTACTTCATGTGCTGATTTAATCAGTCAGTTCAGAAAGATCACGTTAAATGCCTTAAATATTTAAAAAATTTATTTCAGAGCTTTTTTGCAAACTAATTGGCCTTGTCGGGGCCAAGAGCAACAGTGTACACTTCATAATCTTGGGTTACAAGGGCTAGGGACCTACTGATTATGGTACAACACAACTCATATCCTGACAGTCAGCCAAAGTTAAATATTCATTTTATCAAAAGTTCTCAAATTTGAATATAATATTATAATATAAATAAAAGACAAATAATAACTAAATATTAACATTCTTTCTTATAATCCATTCATTACAACATTAATACATTCAGTCAAGTGGTAAATTACTGGTCTGGGGTCTGGTTGTTGAGTTCATCCTATAATAATTATTATAATTGGTTCTGAACCAACAATAAACAATATTAGAACTCTTTAACAATTTACAATTCAGAATTTGAAAGCATATTTTTTTTAAGATCTCGAATTCTCGTTTTTTTAAAAATATTCTTCACAATTTGTCAGCTATATTCCCAGTTCCATCTTGTTTTTACATCGATATAATTAATGGTCAAGGGTCTGGTTGCTGCCAATATCCTAAAATTAAGTTAAGAGACAAATTGCCATCAGAAGAAAATAATTATATTAAATAAACGTAGGATAAAAATTTGTCTTTTTTTGAGTCTGAAAAGTTGTTGAATCTCTGGAAATTTCTAAAAAAAAAAAAAATTGAGTCAGCCCATCTATCTATTGTTTCTTAACTCCCGTGTATATAATTGAGTCAGCCCATCTATCTATTGTTTCTTAACTCCCGTGTATGTTTTTACCTCAGACTGTACGACTACTGTCCACCAGAACTCCTGTAAGGACCACATACAAGACTGCACTAAACCCAAGTTAACAAAGGTAATTCTCGTTTACGCTAGTTTACTGTCTAACCAGTTTTTAGCAAAAATTAATAGGCCTTATAAATGTTGTTTCTAAAAAAAAACAAAAAAACAACAACAACCTTATTTAAATTTTAAAGAGTTTTTGTTAAATTACAAGATATATTTGTAATAAGTTTATGTTAACACCAACGCTGTTTTATGGATGTGAAGTGTGGGTTTGTCACAAGAGCAAGGCGAATGAGATATCTAAGAAATGTGTGTGGAAAGCTATTATGGACAGAGTCTGTGATGGATGGGTGCGGTTTGAGATGGAATACAATATGTACATGTGAGAGAAGCGTCTTACGTAGATTTGGGCATGTTGAGAGGATGATGAAGCAAGTATATGAAGGTATAGTGTGTGGATCAAAAGGAAGGGGTAGGCCATGTAAGACGTGGATAAATGTTGTAGACGAATGTGTGAAAAAGAGAAACATTAATAGTTTCAATAATAAAAGAGCATGTATGACTCGGTGTATGGATGTTGAAGGAAGAATGCAAGACTAGGGAAGTGTGGAGAAAGTTAGTGAGGATGTATTAAGTACGGAGCTGTTGTTTTTTGAGCTAGCTGCACAGTTTCTTGCCTACCTCGAAAGGGGATGGTGTGATTAGTTTAAGTCGTGTTGAAATAAATTGACTAAAGGTCTTAACCAATACCTAACCTTTTATTAAGAGTTAACTAATGTGTAATTTATATTTTAACTAGCAAAAAAGAAATTAGCATAAAATACAACAGTAATTAGTACCTATACTGATAACCCGAACTGGTAGTAAAATGCTGTGACAAATTAAAATCACCGGGAAAATCTTAAATCGCTAAATTATCTTAAATAAATGGCGGGGGTGGATTGTGTAACTTGTGACTGGGTTCTTAGCACATTCAGTTTTTCATCCTGGTATCCTAAATTAAGAAAAGTTTGTCATAAACCTTTATATATTAGACCAATAAAACGACCTAATCCATGTGTGGCGTTGTCTGAACCAGAACGTGTCCAAGGGCAGCGGAGGTCTTCCCGCGGCCCCGCCCTCTTCAAAGCAGACCAGCAACAAGCGCAACTCCACATCCGTCGTGCAGAACAACAGCAACGCAAGGTGAGTGGGGGCCTGATACCTCCGTAGGACACCGACTGAGGTTGTGGGGCCAATCCTCTGGGCTACATTCACAGATACATGTCTCTCCTTCCCTTGTAGATACATGTCTCTCCTTTCCTTGTAGATACATGTCTCTCCTTCCCTTGTAGATACATGCCTCTCCTTCCCTTGTAGATACATGTCTCTCCTTCCCTTGTAGATACATGTCTCTCCTTCCCTTGTAGATACAAGTCTCTCCTTCATTTGTTGACATTTAAACATTATAACTTACAGGACAAAGGTTTAAAACAACTCTCATGTGTTTTTTATAATGTGTGTCTCTTTTTGTTGAACATCAGAAGTTTAGAGTATTTAACTAGGATATGACTCGATTTCCGTCAACAATATTGGCTTGGATTTAAGATTAGACTTAAACTCATAAACCTGCTACGTATATGTCTACCTACTTGTAACAAGTGTTGTTAAAGATCGGTCTTGTCCCCAATGAAATACTTCATGTACCCCCCTAGGGGTACATGTAACTACAGTTTGGGGAGTTTTGATTCTAAGGCTTTTAGTGACTTTAGATAGTGATAATATGTGCTACACCATAATTAATTTATCGTAAATTTTACAAAACTTATTCAACTGTATTTTTTAAATTTACTAACACCTTTTGTCTTATTTTAAGACCAGTCCTTATCATCCCGATTAGTCAGAAACTAATTTCGGTCCCATTTCGGATTATTGAGGTTCTTATTTTTTATTTTTATGTCCACCAATCCATTATGAAATAAATATATTTTGTTTTGTTAATTTATTCTAGGCACTAATACTCTAAGGGTCCTTTTATGCATGCGATTCGCGTCTTTCGACAATCGAAAAAAATGAACAACAAAAACTCATCCGGTTTGTTCGTTTATGCATGCAACATTTAGTCATCCTTTGGAAAAACTAGTAGGGGAAATGAAAACATTTTAACAGTGTTGCCAACGTCTTGCAGTAGAAGATGGATCCATCCGTGTTGTATGCTGCTAATCGGTTGACCTTAAGAAAAAGACGAAAAAGAGATGGGATGTCCATCCAATTAACGGTGCAATATACAAAGATAGTGCATTTCATAATCTGCACAGAAAATTAAAAAAGGACAGTGACAAGTTTCTAATTTTTTTTTATAATGTCTATTACATCGTTTGATGAGTTAGTGGTAACATTCCAAGGAACCATTCTAGACCGGCCACATTTGGTGCAGCTTCAACACAACTATACTTGCCGAAACCCTTTCAAACAACTGGCCAACAAGATAGGAGGTTGGCTGCACTGATTCCTAGGGAACGGACGGACCCATCAAATGCCATGTATATAGTGAGAGTGGACGAGTTTTTGCCGCATGCGAGTCCTAGGGCACGACAACACGTTCTTAAAATTGCAATGACAACTAACTCGGACGACAGATCACAAAGGGATCCATTCGTTACCATTGATTTATAAAACGGACCAGTTTTTACCACCGGTTATCGGACGACACGAACCGCATGCGTAAAAGGGCCCTAAGGTTCGTTGTACCTTAGGAAATATTTTCCAGTTCCTGGTCTTAACCTTTTACATATTCTTAGAACTAAATCTTTGTTTTTGATATTTGCTTTCGCGCTTTGGCAAGCATTTAATCTAGGTTGGCAATTTGTTGTATACTTGTTCTTTTGTTTTGCTTATTTAGAACAAAAAAACAACTGTAGGCCTCAAAGTTTACAATTAAAACAATGATTTACCTCTAGCTATGCTGGCATGGTCCAGTCTGTGTTTTATTCTCCGAGTCTTTGAAGAAGGGGACAGATGTACCCCAAAAATTACAAAATTATGTGTTTTAATTGTGAACTTTGAGGCCCGCAGTTTTCTGGTAAGTGTTTAGGACTTGCCTTTCTTTCAATGTCTAATTTAATAAAACTGTTTGGTGACATTTTCCCTATTGCTTATTTAAATCATTAAATTTGTTATAAAATATATTCTATTTCTTTTTAAACTTTGCATAGATTTTTTTTTTTGTCTAAAAAATATTTCAAACAACACTAATTCTTTTCAGTTATTGCAAATTAATCTCTGACGGGGCTCTCTTGTTCTATGAAATTAACTTAACCCTAAAATAATTTTACGACGGTGTCCTTTACATTAATGTTGTATTTTAAAACATAAAAAACAACAACAAAAAAACTCGTTTTGATTCAAAAAATACACCTAAAAATAATTTACATAAATTATTTTCTAAGTATATTATACTGTACAGAGTTTACCAAATATGTTTTAAGGGTTGATATTGATTGATATTAAAGATGAACCAGACACCCGTTTTCTCGAATATGAATAATTATTTTATCTACAAATCCCCAACTCCTAAAATTGATTACTTATATTATTAAAAAAAAAAAATCACGATTCCTTGAATCGACCCTTAATAGTTCAAGGACTATACGCTCACATCCTTAAACAGATGAGGACCTGAGATTTCACATCTTTATGAAGTTGAGGACTCGATGTTTACCTCCTTAAGGAATTAAGAACTCCGTCCTTATTAAATCAAGGACTTGACATTCATAGCCTTAAGAAGTCAAGGACTATATTAATATTCTTACAGACTTGAGATTCCTATCCTTAGTACACATCAGTATAAGTTATTGAACCTCCATTGAAACAAGGTGATGGGACTTCTCAATAAGATCTTAAGTCTTTCAACTGTTTATATTTTCACATGGATGTTTGTCTGTTTGAATGAATATTGTCGAGTGATAAATTGCCAATATTGTGTGGTGTGCATGTAACTGTCCAGCTGGAAGGGCAGGTGTGCATGTAACTGTCCAGCTGGAAAGGGGGGGGAAAAAAAAAGTTAATATTTACAATAAATGTTTAAAATAGTCTAGGTTTTATTTTCACTAAATTACACACTTGATCCCTACTTTTTGTAGTTTACTTTTATTTAATAAGGTAAAAGAAAATAATCATTTCGGCGTAATAAAATATTCTGTGAGAGCTTAAAAATATATTTAAACTATTTATATTAAAGATGGGACGATCAAATTCTTTGGTGTTTGAGAGTTTCAAGATTCGTAAAAATACTCTTGGTGAAAGGAATTATTTAGACTTGTGTAGTCCGTAGAGAAACAAAAAAAAAACACAATTGTATTAATACAATTAGCTTACAACCTGCTTTGGTGACAGCGTGGTCTAACGCGCTACTCTCGTGTTAGACTATACTCCCGAAGACGGGGAGAGTGGGGCTCAATCCCGGTTGGGTGCACTGAGGGTGGTTTGCCCTAAATGGTTTTCCACTCTCCTTCCATGTAAATGCTGGTGCACTTCCTCTAAATTAAATCCCCCTGATCCCTGGACCATTAGTGTAATTAGTACGTAGGCATATATCCTGAACAAATAGTAAAACGCAGTGTTTTTTCTATAAAAAAAAAACCTCGAAAGTATGTGGAAATACCTTTCTTGGCAAAATTGGTAGGTCTGTTTTGTTCTCGCTCAGGGAAATTCTCATGTGCTGATTAAATCATTTGGTTCAGAAAGTGCACGTTAAATACTCTAATAAATAAAAATAAACAATTTTTAAATAGTTTCACCTTGAATAAAGTTGTACATTTTTAAAGATCAAATGATTCATATTTGGATTTAAGATTTGGAGTCAAGAAATAAAAAAGTTTCGACCCAACTATATAAAATATTTTATAAATATTACTAAAAAAAAAACCCCCCTGAAAGAATGCAGGGCTCTGAAAAGTATGTAAATGGTGACTATTCCCACATTAGCGCTCTGCTGCAGTTAGATAGAGAGACTGGTTGAGGAACACGCTCGTTGAGTGCTTGTGGACGAGTGCACCGGTTGGGCGAGAGTGTAGGAGCGAGTGTATGTCCCCTTTATTTTTCTTTATTTGCTAATCTATGGCTTATACATATATGCACACACTCACATGCCTGCTAAGGAGGACAGGCTGCTATTACTCGCCGTGGAGACGCGTCGCCAACAAGCTCGGTGTCAAGTAAGATGACGACTTGCTAAGCCTCCCTCTCTCTTTCTCTCTCTCTGTATCTATCTCTCTCTTACTCTCTCTATCAGGGAGGTTCGTCGCAGGCCATGCTTGCATCTAAGCTCAATAATAACCAGTAACCAAAATTAGCGGCGTTTTTACAACCGGGTTTTGATACTAAGGCGCTGTCAGCCTGCGATCAAGATGTACCAGGTGACAGAGCCGCCGTCTTTTGGCGAAGATAGACCCAACTTCTGGGAATAGAGGGTTTCATTTGGTCAGTACAACAGACCCTATGGCCGTTAATCTCGGTTTTCTAGACCGAAGCTGCTACTTTTTTTATTCAAATAACTGCTCGTTTGTCCTTACGAGGCTGAGTTTGACATTGTTACAGACCCACTGCTTGGGATCGAACCCGGGACCTCTTGATCAGTAGCCAGGGACTCTGAAAACGGAGGCTGTCATTGACGGTTGTAAAAGTTATTAAAATTATTTTATTGAACCTGTATCTCAAGCCATGTGATCTGTAACTGTAATTTTTTTTATAGATAAAATCAATACCGCCCACCTCGGTGGCTCTATGGTCTAAGGCGTCACTCTCGCAAATAGACTGGACTGCTGATGGGGGAGAGATTGTGGATCAATTCAGTTCAGATGTATATAGGTTTGTTTTCCCCCTAAATGGCTTCCACTTTCTCCGAGCAAATGTGGGTACACTTCCTATAAATTCATCCTTCCTCACTCCTAGCCCATTAGCGGAATTAATACATAGATGGAAAACCCGTGCTGCTAATAATAATAATAATAATAATTGTAAAACATTATAAAATTTCATTTTGAATTTCAATATTTTCAAGATTTTCATGGTACAGGGTCCCGTGATTCAGACAATTTGGTTACTAGAGAGTGTGAGTCATGCCCAAAAGTGTACCCTCTCGAACAAATCAGTTTTTTAAATTTTTACGTTTTGTTACAGTTACCGACAAATTTAATAAATTAATAATTTATAAATAATATTTGCTTAAGAGGGAAAAAAACATTCTTTGATTAATAAACGAAATTCTTACCTAATTTTTTGAAACAAGGCCTAAAACAATACTAAAATGAAACTAAATCGACCACGGAAATACTTTTATCATATTTACTTAAAGGAAGGAAGGACTTGATTCATTGTCGGATGTTCATTCTATTTCCACAAGGTTTCCTGGTTCAAATCCAATCGAGATACAGTATATTATAAAGTGATTAGTAGTATTTACCTTAAAAATAAAAAATATCATTTTTGACAATTAGTAAAAAATATGAAAATTGCATTTTCAGTATTATGATCTTTTTTTTAAAATAAATTTTCTACTAAACTTTTTATGAGATAAGATTGATGAACTTATTTTTTTGTGATAATATAAATGTATAAAAAAAACATACATTAAATGTTTTGTAAAAAAAAAAATCTTTTCGATTCAACTAAAATACCCCCCCCCCCCCTTACCCAAAAAAAAAGAATTTTAAAAAAACGCTAAATTCGGGCTTTGCCTGCGATGTTAGCCCCTTTTTTCCCTTTTTTTTATTTCTTNAAATTCAGGCATTGCCTGCGATGTTAGACCCTTTTTTCACTTTTTCTAATTTCTCTCAAACTTCATAATTAGGTATTTTTAAATATAAACTAAATATGTTAATACATTATTAATAATATTACTATTTACTTACCTTGCTTCCTTCAAACTAAACACTATCTACCTTTATCTGTGTAAATCTTAACCTAATGTAACATGATTTCTTGTTTTGTGTTTTTCCCCAGAGTGTTTTTTAACTATGTGTTAATTTAATAAAACGAATAAATTAAAGAGGAAAAAAAAAATTCCCCAAAAGTAAAAGTGTATTTAAATTTAATGATTTATGGATCATCTTTTCTATAGATCACAAAATAATGATAAATATAACACATTCTAAACCCCGCTTCGGTGGCCGCATGGTCTAAGGTGGTGTGCTCTAATGTTCGACTGTACTGCCATTGACGGGTCGAGTATATTGAGGTGGGTTAGTTTCCACTCTTCCTCTATGCAAATGCAGGTACACTTCCCTCTAATCTCCTCTCCAGTATTGTAACTAAACACGTAACTCATACAAGTGTAGAGATGTGGTTAGTTAATTTAAGAAAAGCTATTTTTTTTCTTTAAAACTCTAATACTATATAAAACTGTCAGGAAACAGAACTAAATTTAAAAAAACCAGTGGGCAGATATTAAATTTGGGCAAAGTCTAGATTTTTTTGTTTTGTTTTTTGCTTCTTTTTGTCGTGTTGTCACTCTCTGTATTCTAGCAGTTTTTTTTGTTCGGATGTCTTTCAACTGCATTGCATAGCTTTGGATCATTTTGAAAATGGCTTTGATGCGCTTACAGTTTTTAT
>CABFWB010002800.1:47007-57236 GCA_902151455.1 Timema bartmani
TTGTTAAAATTATAATAGTGGGAAACCCCCCCCTTCGGTTTTTTTTTTATTCTGGGCAGGGGTTTTTTAACCTTTTTTTTCAAATTCTGACCCCCCCCCCCCCTCTCAATGGATTTCCTAATATGTCCTCACACCACCTTAATCAGACACTCAAAATTATCATAATCATCAGTCAGACGTTCTATCAAGTACCAGTATGACTTCAAAACACAATAGAGCATCAGGATGTCGATAAAGCGGATCGGCAATAAAATATATTATTTATGTATCAATATCGGAGACTTGACTGCCAAAAAATACACCTCAACTGTTGTCCAAAAAAAAACAAGCGGAGGCTTTTTTTTATAGTAATTTTTGCCTTATTATATTCCTTAAGAAATTGTGATATTTAGCAACAAAAAATAGTGTTTGTTGTTTAATTTAATTGGAAATGTTTCTACCATAACACTGAGTTTTTCTAAGTATCTTGTTCATGCTTATTTTTTAAATTCTGGTATAGTTACAGTATTTTTTAAAATCTGGACTGGGTCTATCCCCAATTATCCTAAATTATTGACGCTCTACTTTATCTCCATAACTTATACTGAAAAGGTGATATTTTATTTTGATCTAAAAAGTTTTTTTAATAATGATTGTTCATAGATCGTGTCCCATACCCCAGTTAAGAACCCCTGGTCTGAGGCCTCACTCTTGCAATAGACTGGACTTTCAAAGAAAGTGGGTTCGAATCCCGGTCGAGTGTGTTTTTTTTTCCTAAATGATTTTCCACTTTCACCTCACACAAATGTGGGTAGTTTTCCCTCAAGATTAAACTTTCTTCACCGTTAACACATCAGCGTAATTAGTACATATTCGTATAACCTGAATGGGTATTCAGACGCTGTGCTAAAAAGAATATTGTAAACCCTTTTATAGCCATTCATCCCCCCGTCCTATTTGTTGGAAACATTTCCGCTTCTATTCCCTTATTCCGTTTATTTCTCTCTCTTTCTCTCTCTACTGACGTCCAAAGGCAGCTGTTTGGGATTTGAAGGTAACTCTCTTTGTTTATTAGCTGTCTTATAAATTAACTTTCTTTATTTCTGTATCTAAACTCTTTGCTTGGTCTCACTTTCACTCTCAGTAGATTCTGTCTGTAAGTCGATTATTTCGCTACTCACTAGGGGAATACCCAGGTGGACCATGTCAGGCGTTTTATCAGGCGGAACTTTGGACTATTCCTAAAGGCTTGTGTTATTGAATCATATCCGAGTTGGATATGATAAAATTATTAAGTTAAATAAAAAGAGTTACATATTATAAAACACAACATTAGATTAGTTTTGAACCCTAGTCCTCTTGAGTTATAAAGTGTAAAATGTCAACATCTTAACGCAACGATAGTTCACCTTGTCAAAGCTAGGTGGTGTGCATATATATTTTGCCCCTCTAGACTACATCATCCGTAGCTCAGTTTGCGGAAAGATTGGCAGGTACTAATATACCGTTGCCCAAGAGACGCGTGAATGTACTAATCGTACATACTTTCCTTTCCATGTCCCGATGAGACGAAGGTGATAGTGAGTACGACGGTGCGGAACCAGCAGAAACACTTAAAACATTCTTAAGACTAACTAACCAAACCCTGGTGACCGCTGGGGGTGATTCCCCTTTTGGGAAAAATACCCAAAGTACCTTTCGGGAATCAAACTTGGGGACCCCTAGACTTGTAGCCATCTGCATTGACCACTACACAATGGGGCCATTTAGTTAGGAGGTTAAGAGCACCATCTGTTGTGGAGATTATAAACTATTTCAATATCTTCAGTCCTCGAAGTTTAACACATTTGTTACGTATTATCCAAGAATGAGATAATAGGCTACACAAAGGTCTTAAAAAGGTTGCTTCAGGCGAAAAAATTTTCGGCTTATTTTCCCGGTCAGTACGGTAATAATTAACAAGCGTTTACTTTACCCGTTATTAAAAATATATTAACATTTTTTGTTACATTTTGGTATTCTTAAAGGTCTGAAAACCTATAATTTTATTTCTGGTTTGATTTGATTCAGGTTATCGAATCGAATAGTATAAAATTTCAATCAATACCGATACTACCAAAGCTTCGCAAACCGCTCTTTTCCACACTTTTTTTTTATCATCAAATTTATCAAAATAAAGATCTTCAATCATATTCCTTGCACATCATTTTAAAACAAGTCTTAACAAGAGATTAGTTTGATGCGTCCATCGGGTGCCACAAAACAAATTTACACTAAGATTGATTCTGGAATGGCTTTGAATGGTTTTGGGTCATTGAAATGTTTTGTTGCTATTTATTAATATTAATTAGATTGCCTCCTTAAGCATGACTGTTGCTTATTGAGCATCTCTTGTTTTCTATATAATATTCTGGCTGTGTCTGTTAAAGTAGATCACAGCTGTTGTAATACAGAACTTTTCAATTGTGATACAGTACAATTTTCTTAGGAGAAATCTTATTCGAGAGCTATAAAAGTTACCAGATCTACTTTCACGTATTCATGTGATCAACTGTCGCTTTTGATAGATATTACCAAAGCCTGGTGAATAATAATAGATTAAATAGCCAAGCTACTATATTTGTTAATAATCACAGTTATAGCCACATCTACGGGTATCGATCCTGGGACCTTTATACGCCAATACTCTGACCACTGAGCTATCTTGAGTTGAAGATGGCTGTGATATCTGATAACTCGTGATCTTAATATAATCACACACTTGTAGCAGATGATTTCCATATGTTCGTCACAGACTCTGTCTTAAAATATGAGTAAAGAGTGACCCTGGTCAAGGAACAGCTCCAGGATAGCTCAGTGGTTAGAGCATTGGCGTACTGGGTTCAATTCCCATGTCCAGGTATAATTTTTCAATTTAAAAACCTTAATAATAATATATTTGTAAGAAGGTCTAGGAAAGGTGGATAGAAACATATAAAAGGGACAAACACAAAATGGCCGTTAATATGAAAAGAACACAGTTCACACTTTACACTGCTGCCACTGGACAAAGAGGTAATGGCTGCTTCTTAAAGAAAATCTATCGTCACCGCTCAATCCCCCGACCTAGGTTTCATTCTATCGGGACTCATCAGGGAGGGGAGTTGTGAAACGCGCGACGCAACTTCCTAAAAGTGGGGTGGGGGGAACCCACAAAAGGTAGAAAATTGTAAAGAATGATAGGACACATAGATAGGAATATGTAAAAGGTATAACATAAAGTACAAACACACTAATAATAATAGTAAAAATGTTATTAATGTTTGCAACAAAATATATTTGTATTTTCTAAAAGATGTTTCCTATGAAAATTGTACTGTATTGTGTTATGTCTCTATCTATCGGCTATTAATATTATATCTCTTGCAAGCACCCAGAGATGTACTGTTGATAAAAAAAAACTCTAAATAAAAACCTAAAAACCACAGTGATAATTTTATACAAAAATATTAAGATACAAATCTAGGTTTTAAACTGAACTAGACTTCGTTTGTGCAAATCATATTCTCTTTTAATTAGCGGCAAGGAGAGTGTGAACAACTTCTCGTATCTGAAAATCGAACAAATTAACTAAACACGTCAATTTGAGAGAGAAACTCACTTCTTTCAAATTACCTACTTGGAATTCTTTAGGTTTTTGGTTAAAACTTTCTAAGTATTTGAAATTTCCTTTACTTGGGGAAACTTTTTAGTCGAATTCTAACAACTGTTTCAAGTCTTTTACCCACAGAGCTACTCAATTTCTGATTGTTC
The DNA here is from genome assembly GCA_902151455.1 of Timema bartmani. NCBI lineage: Eukaryota > Metazoa > Arthropoda > Insecta > Phasmatodea > Timematidae > Timema > Timema bartmani. Next base: position 50,779 of record CABFWB010002800.1, read on the forward strand.
TGGTTAGTGATTGAAGTCACAAACTGGTCAGTAACCAGTTGTTTGGTTTCACACGGTACTACGCAAAAGTGGCAGAATTTAAATCGGTTTTCATGCTCTATAGCCGCGAGCACCTTCTTCGAGCTTCTAGAATATTTAATATTTATTAATATAATGTCGGGTGACTCGATTGCCGATGAGGATTTGGTTCTCCACTATCATTATTACATAGGAGATGTAACCAAAGAAGATTTTGGATTCATCCATACATACATTGAGAAAAAAAACTGTAGACTATTTGTTGCAACAAAGAAACTGGTGCAAAATATACAGCCTTGTACAAAATGTCAAGAGAAAGCTACCTTGAATAATTCATTAAATGTTCAATAACTGTTCATTCATGATTATTTGAGTCGGTAACTGAGGTAACCTGGTGACTAGGATGTTTGGGTCTCTAGTGACTATTCACGGATGCGTCGTAAACCAGTTATGCCGGGATCATGATCAACTTAACGTTCACTTAAAGTTTATTAACTTAATGTATGTGTGATCATGATTCACGTAACTTAATGTAACAACTCGAGCCAAACATCTTCATTCTCGAGTGATCTGTGATTTGTACTATTTGTAAAGTGATGATCTGTGAATGTTTACAGTTTTCAATCGATATAATAAATATCTATTAAATCTATTACAAAACTTTTTTGATAAATTTAGCTTTCCTATTTTAGTTTAATTATTTTGTTTCAATGTCTGATCACTAGAATTTATGCTAAAGAGTAAACATTGGTCATAAAACCAACAAATGAATGACTAAATAGCCTTGTTGACGTCACTCGTATAGTGATTGGCTGGCTAGATCACGTGATACCCTTCAAGTAACGTAAAGTAAAGTAAAAGACCTCCCAGGACATCTCTTAAGTTAAGTTGACTGCATCGTGATCGCCTCCATTTAAACACATGAGGAGGTCCTTTACATTAAGTTAACTTTAAGTTAATGTTAAGTTGATCGTGATCCCATCATTAGCATACAGTAACAGTGAGCGCGCACCACTATTGAAACATATTAAGGTTCGACGCTCAAGATACTGGTTGGTAATCTAGGTTTTACTCACGTCACTTTCGAGTCTTATTTGAATAGCTCTGTGTGGACGAAAGACTTAAAACTTGACTCGTATTCAAATTTTTAAATGTTTGTACACCGCTAGTATCTCACAACGGTACGCCTCTACTAACTCTTACGTTAGTTGTGCTTGCTAAGAAATATATTTTAAAGTTGTCAACCATGGAATACCCAGAATTCACAGTTCTTCTGCATGTAGACGTATTTGGGGACTTGTGCTTTTTTTATTAAGTGACTTAGCATTTATTATTTATATGTATGTACATTTAATATATTATTTGAGGTATTTAAAGTGCACTTTCAGAACCGACTGATGATTTATAAACTAACTTAAATCTAGAACAGACACAACTTCCAGTCCCCGACCATTAATTCATCAATGTGAAAGTGTAAACCCGCATTTCATCGACGATAAATGTTTCGGGCCATTCTGGGAATCAAACCAGGGACCCTTAGTTCAATAGAAAGAAACGCTAACAGCTAAGCTAAGGTGTCGGATAAGTAAAAATACAGCAATAATTTAAGACATTTAACTGAAACTTTAAGATAGTAGGTCTTTTTGTGTGAACAAAAATATGAAGAACCCCCTCGTTCAAACATGTTTTACTACCCCTTAAACAAGGGTTGTGTAGCGACAGAAGATTGACTGGGAAATACATCTTAAGTCCGTCCTGTTCTTAACACAAGTATCTCTACTTCTCGCTTAGTCAGTTCAATGAGAAATTAAATTTTAATTACTCTTTTCTTTACTCTAAGCTGCCTGGAAAAATGGGAATTGCTTCTGGAAAACCCCAGAAAACAAAGGGAATTTGACTGTAAGAAAATGGTGGCAGCCCTGTTTTGGTTCAAAGTGAACGAATAAATGTTGGAGGGAAAAGCTCCGTCTTGGTCGCCAGGGAGTTGCGCGGTAGAAACTATTCATTATAACATTCATACATCCAGTTAAGTGATAAATTACTGGTCCGGGGACAGGTTGTTGAGTTCATCCCATAATTATAATTGGTTCTGAACCACAAATAAGCAGTATTAGAGCTGTAAAAACAAATGAAAGTTCAAAAATAAAAATAAATTCTAAATTTTATTAAATTTTTAAATCTCAAATATTCTTAATTATTCGAGAATTTGAGTTCCTATTTGAAGTTGAAAACATTTAATTTTAGTCTACAAATTATGGCTTAATATGATAGGGTGGGTTGGAGTAGGACAATAGGACATTAGGTCAGGAGGATGAGAGGGAAGTAGAACAATAGGACATTAGGACAATAGGGTGGTAGGACAATAAGGTAGTATGGAAGTAGAACAATAGGACAGTAGGGCAATAAGGTAGTAGGTAAGTAGGACAATAGGCCAGTAGGACAGTAGGGCAATAGGACAGTAGGGCAATAGGACAGTAGGGCAGTAGGGCAGTAGGACAGTAGCGCAGTAGGACAATATAACAGAGCAGTAGGACAGCTGCAACTCTCGCACCGTCTGAGTTTATCACCCTCGGTGTATGATGTCGGCGCTGGTGGTGTTTTCAGGTGTTCTGAGGCAGAAGGATCTGGAACAGGCGCAGATAATGGAGGAGAAGATGGCGCTGACTCAGAAGCTGCTGGCGGCGTCTGGCGCGGACAACATCCTGGACCCACCCAGCTACTGCAACCTGGTCCCAGAGGACGCCGACAGCAATACCGTCTGGCAGGAGGTGCTTTCGGCGGTGCAGGTCAGGCCGCCAGAGAAACTAGTTTTGTTTAGAAAATGTATTCCCCCCCTACCCCCGCGTCTTTAAATACTCATATCCTTAAGGATATTCAAGGACTCAAGGTACTAAGCACTTAAGGATTCAAGGACTTGAAGGTCATATAATTTATAACTAAAGATACAGTAAATGCACATTCCTAGGAACTCTTGTATTCTCCAGGAGGTGAACCAGCTGGCGAGCTCGCTCTACGCCACCGGCACGAACCTGTCCCGCAGTGTGAGCTCGGCGGGTGAGCACCAGAGTGAGGCGTACATCTCCCCCACCCTTCCCAAGAGGGCTGAGACCTTCGGAGGCTTCGACAATGCCAACAAGGAGCAGCTTCCGGCCGCCCTAGTCAAAGGTACATTTGCATCTGTGCGATTGTCCTCCCTAGGCAGGAACTTGCTTCAGTTGCCGAACGGTCCGAACATTGACTCTCAAACTTACTTTTAGATTGTACCCTTTGGTAATGACTAAAAATCTAATGTACCCTCGACGATGAATTTCCCCAGAATGTCAGGTAAATTAAAGGAGAAAATTTTCCTCGGTCACCTCTCGAAAATTCACCGCTACGTTTGGATCTCGTGTCACTTTGCCAATTTTTTTCCCCTTGAGAGCTGCTCTCATACCGCCTGAAAATGGCGCGCTTACCTGTGTGGGGGTACAATAACCACCGGTATAAGGGTTCACTCTTGCAATTGATTAAACTGCCAATAACGGGGAGATCGAGGTTTGAATCTTGGCCGGATCTACTGAGGGTGGTTTTTACAAAATGGTTTTCCACTCTCCCTCCATGCAAAATGAATGTTATAATTAATGAATTATAGGAAAGAATGTTAACAATAAGTTATTATTTGAATTTTATATTATTATATTTCCTCTTATGTCCATGATTTGGATTCGAGATTCGGATTCATAAAATAGTGGATCCGACCCGACTCTAAAAATATTTGAAACTGTTCGAGTGTCGATCGGTCTGTCTGTCCGCGCAGGTGTGTCGAAGAAGCACGTCCAAGGGAAGGAGAACACAGAACAGTCAAATTCCCCCACACCTGCTGGCACGCCCGACTTGGACGTGCACGCTCAGACCCACCCTCACAAACTGCCACTGGTGAGTCGAGACAATATTTTTTTCTACTTCTAGACGAAGGTGATTACAACATTTTTCATCTGGGGCCATATATTATTATTGGTTTATACCGCGAGTCGAGGATATATTTAGTAACTCCATCAACTGAATATAAACATACAAACAACACTTAACATATTCATTCAATTCTAAGACGCACCTTGATTTTTTCAGTACCACCAACAGAGGAAAAAAAAAAAGCTTTGATTCTAACAAAACGAATGAAACGCTAAAATACCCCATATCTAGGAAATATTTGAGTACCTGGGTGTCTACCATCCGGGAAAATCAGGCAAAACGGGAATTAGCCGGGAATTTGAAGTGATCGGGAAAAAACAGGAATAAGTTGGGGAATTTGGTAAATTACAATAAAAATCCAGGAAAATGTTGTTTTACTCAAATTATGAAATACAATAGCTTAATCAGTTAAATCAGTACATTATAACGCGATTCAAATTGTCTTTTTGACTTGATTCCATTGATTCGAGTTGAGTAGACACCGTGATTACAGAACTCAATTTACTAACAAAAAAAGTACCTTATTTATCAATAGGTATGTTATTCTTCTCTTCCTTCTGAATCTGATTCCTCTGAACTTTCTTTATCTTCATAATCCCATAGTATATCGAGCGTTTGTTTAAAAAGAAAACATCTCTGATTCCAAGACATCCTTGGTTCTAAGACACACCCCTGTCAAAACCAAGCTTGGTAAATAAGTTTATATAAGAAAGAAGGTATAACAGGTGACCTGGTGGTCTAGGGATAGAGTGTCAGACTTCTGTGCCGGGGGTCCGGGGTTCAATCCTCGGTCTCGACACAGATTTATCTGATTGCCAAACCCTTCCTTCACCTCTGACAAGACGTGTATTAATCACAACTTGTCAATGTGTGGAATGCCAGGCCTCCACCGTGGTTCGGATCCCACGTTAAACTGTAGGTCCTCCATTTCATCTCACAATCACCCTACCATTACACATTAGTGTAAGTGCGTATAACCCGAACGGGTGGTAAGACGCGGTGCTAATAATAATAATAATAAATAAGGTATAAGAAAGTTGTATAGAAACATATAAAAAGAACAAACACAGTCCACACTTTACACTGCTACCACTGGACAAAGAAGTCTTGTTTTCCTTATAGAAATATATATATATATTCACATCCAATATCATTTCCTGTGTTTGTCCTTTATTTTATTCTTTTACATGTTCCTTTCTAAGTGTCCTATCATTCTTTAACAATCTCCTTTTATCTCCCTTTTGTGTTTTTTTTTCGGTTTCCTCTTTTAGTGAGTTGCGTTGCTAGTCTCTCACTCCTTCCTGATGAGTTGTGATAGAATGAAACCTAGGTCGGGGGGATTGGGCGGTAAAGATGGGTTTTCTTCAAGAGGCAGCCATTACCTCTTTGTTCAGTGGCAGCAGTGTAAAGTGTGAACTGTGTTCGTTCCCTTTTATATGTTTTCTATCCACCTTCTTACAAATACATATACAAAATACCTCAAAAATTGAAAAGAGGTTCTCCCTAAAGAGATAAATTAACTAAACTCGATATTTTCGAGGAAAGGATTGAAAATTCCGAGTACTCAAACATTTAATGTAACGTAAAAGTTTCCGAGTTGTGGTAAACTACTACAACTAGGCCGGAACTCGGAATTGTCGAGTACTCTCACCCACCCTAACACTCTACTCTAAAGGTCATCCCCCCTCTCTATGTATGTATGCGTGTGTTTGTGAGGGCCAGGACCAGCTGCCTTGGCGCAACGCCGTCATCTCCACCATCCCCCCCGGGGTCCTTGTCTCGGGCGCCAACGCCCAGTCCGAGTTGCCGGCCCTGTTGATGTTGGGACAGGAGCAACAGTTGGCGGCAGTGCAGTTGTCTCATTACGTCTACAAGCTGCTCTCCATCATCAGCCAGCAGATGACCTCCATCCACAGGTACAATCCACCCGCAGATATTAGTCACGGGGGGGTTCAAAGCTGACCTTTCATATTCAGGGCGATGCCTTAGCAAATAACGTCTAACTACCCCTTTGGATGAGGAACAAGGTTTTTTGGTTAGAATCTGTAAAAATACACCGGCTCCGGCTTAAAAATAAAAAAAACTTATAATATTATAACAATATTTTATACAATTTTTTTACCAGCCACAACCAATATTTTTAATTTTGACTCACAAATGTATTCAAATATAAATTCACAATGTCAAAAAAGCTTCCTGTAAAGTCGTCTGTATTGGAGCATTTTACTGCAATAAACTTAAAACATTGAAGGAATGATAGAAGGACATGACCTACCTCTAGTCCAGTCTGTAAAACAACAACAGTATCTACGTGACCATGACCTACCTCTAGTCCAGTCTGTCAAACACCAACAGTATCTACGTGACCATGACCTACCTCTAGTCCAGTATGTATAGCAACAACAGTATCTACGTGACCATGACCTACCTCTAGTCCAGTCTGTAAAACAACAACAGTATCTACGTGACCATGACCTACCTCTAGTCCA
>CABFWB010002800.1:59424-83462 GCA_902151455.1 Timema bartmani
CCTCTGTGTAGAGTGTCACTAAATACAGTAGCCTCTGTGTAGAGTGTCACTAAATACAGTAGCCTCTGTGTAGAGTGTCACTAAATACAGTAGCCTCTGTGTTGGGAAAGATATATTTATAGAAAGAGTACCTACTTTTGCGTGAAGGGAGAGTAGAAAACCGTTTCAGAAAAACCACCCTTGGTACACCTGACCGAGATTCGAATTTCGATCCCCTTCTCATCGATAGTCTAATATACTGCGAGATTAATGTCTAAGACTAGTCAACAACCGTTGAGATAACCATGTGGGGAGAACCAAACTAAACATGTCCACCCGAGGAATGTTTTATTTAGTTTGGACAGAAAAAATGGTAAGAAATGGACCTTAACTTGCACTTCCTCCACCCTACCTTAATTGTTATATATATATATATATAGCTTTCTGTACATGGGTTCGCCAACAAGTTGTGTTGTTTTGCGTTCAGGAGCAGGTGCGGGCCGAGCAGAGCGACATAACGCAACAACGTGAGCAACTGTACCGCAAGTTGGAACTCCTCACAAGTCAGGGGATACTGCTGACCCCCTCCATGCCCCCCGTGTCCACCCCGCCAGACGACACCAGCCCGCCCCTAGAGTCACCAACAGACCGGCGGAAACCAGACCACAAGTGGAAGCAGTCTGGTTCCGGCGCAGGGGGCAAGTCTGCCGCTCTACCTCTGAACCTCCTGAGCGCCACCAACCAGCAGAAGGTGTCGGCCGGCGTGCAGGTGAAACAGCAGCTACCGCTGAAGCTGGCCGGCAAACTTGGCGGTGCAAGCTCTACTGGCGGTGGGCTCTCGCAAATGCTACCGCTGAAGTTGAGCCAGTCTGCGGCGGAGCACCGGCGCAGCAGTGGAGGATCGACGTACCAGCGGTTGGGCTCGGGTAGCTTCAGCCCGCCGGGTCCCGGAGGGGCCAATCACTCCAGGACGGGGAGCAGCCCGGCAATGATGCAGCAGGGGGGCTCCCCGCCGGGCACGACCCACGGTAACAAGGCGGGTCGGACGCACACATACCCTAAGCTGCCAGAGAGGTACCGGGTCCAAATCTCGGAGAGTTCGTCCGTCGCGGCGGACCCTACGCCTCCTCCCAGGCCCCACGAGGAGGAGGTGATCTTCTTTTGACGCTCATCAGTGACGTGTCCATAGTGTCCCTCCCACCTCGAAACATGCGTGCATCGCGTTCAGTCGGCCCGGCCTGGCGCGTCTTGAACTCTGTATTTTTTTTTCCTCCGCAGGCCTTATTCGTGTTTTAACTAGTTAATTGGTTTCTCGCCGAGTGATTGCTACTCGGGACTTACTTTAATGTACGATTCAATATACATGTTTCGATTTTATTTTAGAATATAAATAACTACATTTTACTGGCAAATATTCTTACTGTGTAAATATTAATCTGAAACTTTTTTTAATTGTTTACAAACTTTTTTCTCCTTTTTTTTTTTACTATTCGCATTTACATTTTTCAAGCATGTGTCTTAAAAAAAAAGAGGCATAGGAATTATTATTGTGTATTCACTAAATTTTTTTAGGGTGTATGACAGTCGAAAAGCTACACTTCACAGTAGCTATTGGCCAACATTCCAGATAAATATATTATATTTGTAATAAGCTCCAGGAAATGTGGATAGAAACATATAAAAGGGACGAACACAACATGGCCTTTACAACGAAAAGAAGAACACAGTTCACACTTTACACCGCTACTGCTGGACAGAGGTAATGACTGCTTCTTGAAGAGATTCGATCGTTACCGCCCAATCCTCGACCTAGGTTTCACTCTATCGAAACTCGTCAGGAGGGGGAGTAAAACGCACAACGCAACTTCCTTAAAGAGGAGACCTAAAAACAAAAGGTAGAAAAAGGAAATTATAAAGAATGATACATAGGAACATGTAAAAGTAATAACATTAAGGACAAACGCAGGAAATGGATATCGGATGCGAATATATACAGGATGTTCGGAAACTCTTAGCTCAAACTGCACATTTAGTTTGTTTGAACCAAAAGTAGTATAAAATCCCTGTACACTTACATCCGGAAAGCTATGGTAATACCATTATATGGTGTCCAAAGTTTCGGCGTAAAGCGCAGGGAAAGCAAAGCTGTTCAGGCATGCGTGTACAACAGGTTGTATAGGAGTTAGGCGTTCAGCACTACACGCATGCTTGAACAGCTTTGCTCTCCCGGCACTATAGTGTATTGCTTGAATGGGTACTAAGACAATATGCCGAAAAAAAAAAAAAATTAAGAAAAATTATATCCAAATTTTTAATTTCCGGCTTCAAGGTACACATTTTCAATTACAAGGGCTTCTAATTTTAAAATGTCAGACCTCTGCGTGTGGTAGTTATCGTTCATGACAGACAAAATCTCTGTTATATTAATAAAGATATATGTATAAATTTGAGTTATTTCTTACTTTTTAGCGCTACTGTGGAGTGACTCTTCGATCATGTCGTACCTTTTTATTATCGACTATTTCTTCATATTAAAAATATTGAATACTGTCTTCCTTGTTCAGTGCGAAAAAAAAAAGAAAAGATATATATAATGAATTTTCAATCATTGTGACAATATCTACGCGACTGGTCTCTTTAATTCCTATCATAAATGCTCGATTCATTAAAAAAAATATAAAAAAATAAAAAAGTAAAAATTTGTGTTAGAGATCAAATTTTAAAAAAACCTACATATTTTTTGTGTGGGTAGTTGTTAATAGCTTTAGTCTGCGAGAGTTCTACGTTGATAAATACCACAATACTTTGACAAGCAGGGGGGGGGCGCGAGAAGATTTACTCAACACGCAGAACTTATACCCGAAGAAAAGTCCCAAGGTATCAATGATTTTTTTTTTCTCCCAACAATCAATTCCTTAGATTATAAATGAGTCTATATACAGGGTGTATATTAGTTGGTGTAAAATATTCCAGGGGATTATTCCCATCGACCAAACATTAATAAAAGTTCATACAAACATGGCTCTAGAAACGCTTCGTTCCTGAGATAAGAGGAATTTTACTGTTCAACTAATAATAAATCCAACAGAAGTAGTTATACAATCAAACAAGACACATTTTAACAAAAACGAACCAAAACACAAGAATACAGAACATTTTGTAATTACAATTGATCAAAATATTTTCCTCTTGCACACGATCTGAGCCTGGGTTCCATGCTTTATTGTACTCTGTTGAATATATATGGGGTGTTACGCATTTTCTCACATCCATTTATGATACAGTCTCTTAAGACCTCAACATCAGGCACAGGAGTCGCGTAAACAATTGACTTAAAATGTCCTCAAGAGATAAATAAAGAATCTATTGGGTTAAAATTTGTTGATCAAGCAGGCCATTCAATGGTAACCTCAAGACCAATACATATTTGAGGAGAACCTTTAAAAAACTCTAAAACAAAGCGTTCCCGTTTGTATGAACTCTTATTAATGTTTGGTCGATGGGTATATGCCCCCCGGAATACTTGACACCAATTAATATACACCCTGTATATAAGGGAGAGTGCGTAATGAACGTAACCCTTCCTTAGGGTGACTTAATTTATATAGTGCAATTTTTAAAGCCTGTAATTTCGTAAAAAATTATTGACGAGTGATAAAATCACACACACACACTAGAGAGTTTAAATAAATTTTATAGAACTGAAGGAAAATGAATCGGAAATAAAAAATACAACCCACAAATGGTTCGTTAATTCACTGACACATGCCATCTTCCTTGGGAACAGGTATTTTAATTCAGTGGTGCCAACTTAGTTGATGGATGAAAACTTCATTATTTGATGGTAAATTCCCTTGAGGAAACCATCTGTACAGCATTGTAGTTGGCACATTTAGTGCACAAGATGATTTTTGTTGATTTATTAATGGACTGCAGTGTACACAATATTATTTAGTATCACGCTACCACATCTCTGACCATCGCTCGGCCTCAAGTCCTTCATTCTCACAGGTAGACACAGCTGACACTTCTTCCCCTGGCGGCGATATCAAACACGCTCACCACCTAGGACGCAACACCATCCAACCTAGATATCAGTTAATTCATCCATCATCTTTCCCGCCTGTGGCCGGGTCAGTTTAGTAAAATGCCTCCATCTTCCTCGATCCTTACGTCATTCTTCTTCTCTCACTTGCTTACTTTTTTATCTGCTCCTCCCATCTCTCTATTATCTCATGTATTCCTGTTTCTCCTGGTGACATGCTCTCCTTGTCTCTCTTACACACCTATATAACAACTCTCCCTGATGACCTTCCTACTTTCACCTTTCCACTCATTCACAATATTATTTCACACTCTGTACCTTTATCGGCTCAACTCCATCCAAATATCATCTGTTCCGTAACCACACCGTTCCCCACTCACACCACATACAATCAGTGATGCCAACTTAGCTGTGAAATATGCTATAAAAACATCAAAAATATTGGAAGTATTTATAAATGTATGTTGTTAGTGTTTTCACTTTTATTTGCGCTTCATTTTCCGACCATTATATTATTTTTATATAATGGCATATGCTATTGAAATGAACATAAAAACTTTGGTAAATTTATATTTCTTTACCCAAACATTCGACTCTTTAAATACGAGAGTATTTTTTTTTTTAAAAAAGGAAATATTTTAAAGCATCTGAGAAAATTACCAAAATTTTTCCTGTCGTCGGGTGTGAATATTACCATAAGAAAACCTAAATTCTGACCCAACTCCAAAAACGGAAATTTTATATACTTTTTTTAAATAAAAAAACAAAACAAGGGTTTCCTCGTTTGGTTAAGATTTTGGCACTGGGGGACGTTAATTTTATTGGAAGGTTAAAAGTTTGATTCAAAATTTTTACAGAGGAGTGATTGTATCTTCGCGCGCCTCTGCGGATATGTCGAGTACTGGTTTTTTACTTAAAGAGGCCTATTGTGAATGTCTTTCCATTTCTGTAGGTGAAAAGTATTTTTGTAAGATTTCTAATTTTTTCTTTGATTGGTAAAAATAAAAAAAATAAAAACTCTATGCAATAATTTGTATATTCATGGTAAATAAAAATAAATGTAATTTTTTTTTTTTGCTCTGACTTTTTTAGTGTTTCAAATTGTCAGCAGTGGATTTTAAAAGGGGGTTACTGATGAGGGGAGTTTAGAAGTTTGCAGTTGTAAAAATCTTCTGGCTATAGTACGCTACTTTCAGGTTTTAGAATACAATGATATTAAGTATTTTAGATAATATGTATGAAATAAAGTGCATTGAGCAAAAAAAATTGATAATAAATAAAATGATAGAATATTAGGAAAATGGTAGAACACAAATAAAAGTAAAAACACTGACACATATTTACACACACCTCGATATTTCGATGCTATTATAGCATCTTCCTCAAGTCTAATTACTACTACTTCCTGAGGTAGATGCTATAATAGCATCGAAATATTGAAGTTTGTGTAAATATGTGTTAGTGTTTTTACTTTTATTTGTGCTCTAGTATTTTCCTAATATTCTATCATTTTATTTATTACCAATAAGTATTTTAGATAAAAATACTTAATCAATAATATGTTAAATACTCTTTAAACATCAGCAGGAATTTCTTCACATTGATACGCAATATTCTCTTTACTGAACACTTAAAGAAAATTCAACCATCCGGTACTAAATAAAACCCGTTAACTTGTCATGTTTTTAAATATATTAAAACTAATGCAGTCATTATCCAGATAGAGCTATTTATCGACCCCTTTAATATAGCACGCTATGCAAGTAAGCTGGCATAGCCCCCAAAAAGAAGTTTTGTAAAAATAATAGCGCGGCAGGAATAAAGTTGCTTACCTTTCAACGCAAGTGGTTTCATAAAATGAGGATTCGTATCACATGGGTTCCTACACATTGTGTAAACATGTGTGTATGTATGTATGTATGTATGTATGTATATATGAAAAATTGTGATCATGGATAATTTTATCATCTATGTTTGGTAGTGATGTAGGACTGTATATTTTTATTTTGTGTCTAATTTGGTATATAAATACACGAGAATCAACTTTCTAGGACCCTAAATTGGTTGTGGTAGAGAGTAGTCATAATTGTGCTGCCAATATATATATATATATATACATACACACACACACACACACACACACACACACACACACACACAAACCTGGATTATATGCGAGCCCAAAGCATAATTTGTAGTAAAGTTAGTATGCGCTATAAGAAATATACATATACTAATTATTTAGTAACCAAATAAAGAAATAATACTAAACTAAGAGTGCAAAAAATTTGAAATAATTGTACTTCAAATTATGTATTATTATTTAAATACTAAGACAATCCTCTTAATTTAAAATACATAAATAATTATTTATTAAGACATTATAGATGTTTATCTTTAATTTTTTTTATATAATGTGTCAAAACTATGAAATGTGTGTGAAAATGTTATTTAACTCTATAAACGACTTTTTGATCAAGTTTTTTATCTACTTTTTTTTTTTTTACTATTTAAAACCTTGTCTTTTTGTTAGATGTGGGGTTTGGGGAGAAGAACTTTTATATTCCCAAGTGATAAATACATTCCCTTACCCCTTTTTCTGAATTTTGAATATCGAACGATACACCACATTGATGCAATACAGAGACTTTGTGAATTTAAAGTTAATCAAATATACTTGTTATAACATCTTTGAAATTTTATTAAATTAAAGGTGTCAAATTTGTTTCCTCGGTGTCTCGATTCTTGGCTCTTAAATAACATTTAAAAAGGAACAAACACAGTTCACACTTTACACTGCTGCCACTGGACAGAGAGGTGATGGCTGCCTCTTGAATAAAATCGATCGTCGATCGCCATTACCTTTTCTTTAACTTTACTTTTGTGTTTGATCTGGATATTATGAAAGTCAAATTGTGAACAGAGGCAAATATTAAAAAAAAATAATTAAGAATTTGAAATTTTTACATAATTTTCCTATCCATATTACAACTTAAGTTTTTGTAGATTTGTTTTTTTTTTACTATCTTTAGCTGAAATATCACTTTTATTTACCAACTTTTAACACTGAAATCGGTGTAGTAAAATGCGATGTTAAAAAAAATCTAAATCTAATAATTTTATCTACCACAAATTAAGGGCTCTAAAAATTACTATTTTTAATAAATATATTTTGTTTAAATGTCTAGTATGATATTTACTAGGACTCGCGAGCTAAGTATCAAGGAATCGAGTATGATATCACTCTTTGTGATTTTTGTGCTAACGTTAACCTGTCCCCCCCCCCCAAAAAAAAGCACATTTGAAAAACCCCGATAAGATTTTTGAATAAAAAAAAAACCAACATTATACATACTTCAGACTCTTGAATTCCCGAACGTTATGATTGTGCCTTGCTATATGTTCTTTTTCTTTATCTGTATTCGTAGTACGGCTGTATATTCTACAGTCTTACAGTCATGGTACAAGAGAACTTATCGTCTTAAAACACACTCGGTAAGACTTAAGTTATATGTAAAGAAAGAATGGAGAAACAAGCCATTATATTTTTATCTCTACAGTAGAGTCCCAACTATCCGACTTATGCGCGCTATTGGCGTGATCTCGCCGCAAAGCTGGGAAACAAAGCAACCTTTAAAACAGTGACTTTTTGTATTTTAAATACTACCCCGTATAATAAAAGTCGGCATTTAATCGATTTAAGACCCGCTTGGTTGAACACATTGTCTAACGCGCCACTCTCGCAGTAGATTACACTGCGCGATGACGAGATCGTGGTTTGATCCTGGTCGGATGTACCGAGAGTGGTTTTCCCTAAACTGTTTCCCCAACCTCTCTCTACGCGAATGTGGTGACACCGCCTCTAAATTCAATCTGCTTCATCCCTGACCCATTACCATGATTAGTGCATAATCGTATAACCTAAATGGATGGTAAAACGCAATGGTAAAAAAAATATATATCTTAATTCCTTTATCCCGTTTACATTAATAAAATAATATGTTTGTTATTTATTGCATAATTTATATTTTGGGGTAGTCACTAACCCTTATTTATTATCTATTTTGCACTTTCGTTCAATTTTGATCTGTTTTGTTTTAGCCCCTCGCCTTGTTTTCGTATTATCTGACCACCCATTGGTTGTTTTCGTATTATCTGACCACCCATTGGTTGTTTTCGTATTATCTGACCACCCATTGGTTGTTTTCATATTATCTGATCACCCATTGGTTTTTTTCGTATTATCTAACCACCCATTGGTCCCGTTTATGTTAGATGGTCAAGGCTCTACTGTACCTGGTTATTTCAGATTATTATTAAAATTTAAGTTCTTCACTTAATCTGAAGATCATTCGATTCAGTAAATATTTAGCATGTGTGTTTTGCTGCGTTAACTTCTTTTATTAAATGATATGTTAAATATTATATAATTTTCATGTATTGTAATTTATTTAAATCTTTTACTGTATTTAACCAAAAATACATTTAAATTATTGAGACTTTTAACTTTAAATACTAATTTAAATCATGTTATCATAAATTTCTTAACTAGGGTGTGTGAAGAATCTTCGGAAAAAAATATCAGTTTAGACTTCACTTTAAAAAAAAAATCCTGGCTTGGCTAGCTGATACTGACGGCTGAAATGTTTGTTTGGTTACTGCCATTCTGAGCTGTTATGTACTTAACAAATTGATAGTCTTATGAAATAATCTGAAACACGCTGGGATAGTGAATATGTATAGAGGATTTTAAGGAGATATTACAAAAAAATTGTGCTATAAAAACGTTCTATACATTATTTTAGTCATTTTACTGTGAAGTGAAGTTGAAAGGTTATCAAAATTTCACACACCCTTATTAATTTTTTGTGTTTTAAGTGAAATTTTAAAGGTATAAACTAATAATTAAGTTGGTACCAGCAAAATGTTGCAGGCATCCTACGGCTTTTAAATAATGTGTGTATGTAATATAAATATGGAAGAATGTACAGGAAAGGTGGATAGGGAACAAATACAAAATGGCTGATACGATGAAAAGAAGAACACAGTTCACACATTACACTGCTGTAACTGGACAGAGAGGTAATGGCTGCCTCTTGAAGTAAATCGATTGTTACCGCCCAATCGCCCTTTTCTGTACCTCCTTCCAAAATTATAGAACAAACCACTTCAAAAATAAAAAAAAGAGGTTTTCCTTACAGAGATAAATGTGTGTTATGTAATGTATATAGAAAGTTGTAACATTCCTTTGTCAGAATCAACATTCCGTTCATTCCTTTGTCAGAATCAACATTCCGTTTTAAAATATAAGAGCAGTTTTATTTTTCACGAGTTTTGTTCAGCCATTTTAAGAATAGCTCTCTCTCTCTTCTCATTTAACTTGTCTTGAGATATGTGCAATATAAAGAAAGTCATAGGGTTGCGCGAAGCTTCGCCACGGCTTTGAAACAAATGCTTCGGAAAAAAAAAATTACAGCTTCATCAATTACAAGCTAAAATACTCACTTTAAGTTTAGTTATTGCCATTACAAATTGGGGGGGAAAAAAACTGAAATAATTTAATTTAAAGTTGTGATAATGATTTATAATATTGAAACAAAATATTACAAACAATTGTGCAATAAAACAATTTCCAATTAATTCTAGTATATAAATAACCGCAATATATTTTTAAAATCATAAAACCACTAAACAAAAAATATTACAACTTCGAGAATATTTCATATATTTGATTTGAGTTTGCTTCAAATTTAAAAAGTTGACATGGCACACCTCTAGAAAGTAGAAACATTCACGACGATGTTGGTCGCATTTTGTTAACATTTAATCTGTCATCTGTTAACTCACTGTGCAATAGGTTTGTACCGACGAAACGCTTGTATTCGTACGAGTGTGGCCTTCTTGCGACGACAGTCCTTTGTTTGTGTCTTGTCTACGGTCATTCCCCACTCATGTGTCGCGACGTGTTTGCCCTCTGAAGAGGCGGACGGCCCGCAATAAAATGTAACAAGGCTTCATTTAAACCAATAGGAATCAAGGATAAATGTGTGTGGACATTTAATTGAAATATGACATGAGAATTGAACCCCAGACTTGTGCTTGATAAGCCAGTGCTCTACCACTGTGCTATCCAGGTTGTTCCTGTGAATCATGTATAACTGTTTCCAGGCTTTGGGCAGGTTCAAGCTTCCTCCATTCTTCCTCCATCTCTCCAACACACTTCTTCCCTTGTTGTTCCCACCTCCTCCTTGTTCTCCCTTCTTACCTCCAGCTCCAACATTCTCTTCACACGCTTGTACCATCTCATTCTTATTTCCTCAATTATCTCCTTCAGTCCTTGTTCAATCGCTCCGTCTCGTACAACTTTGTTTCTTAACCAATCACTCCTGGGGACACCCAAGCTTGGTTCTGTGCTCAGGGTCGTTTCTCACTAATAGTTTTAGGCAGAGTCCGCGATGGACGTGCAAGTTTGTCGGGTCTTGTAACTCATACCCAGGCTCTGCCTCGAGCTATGAGTGATGAGCTAAACCAAGTATAGGGAGGATCCTGGGTAACTCGGTGGTTAGAGCATTGGCGTACTAAACCAAAGGTCCTGGGTTCGATTCCTGTGTCCAGGTGCCATTTTTCCAACTATAGTTAATTAATTCAAAAAGAGGATGAAATGAAATGTGGGAGACATATCGTGTCCAAAACATGAGTGCGGCTGATTGTATTCAAAAATATGTTGAGAACTATTTACATATTGTTGTACTGTGCTGCTGTATAATATATATAAGAACTGGGTTAATATTGTAAGAATGGTTTTGGTACAGAAATTTTGTTTTTCTTGAGTCACAGCTAAACAAATCAAAACAGTTTGGAGGGTACATAATTGTAACAAATATACGAATGTGCATATCATGATGGATTAAATAGCCAATTGTTAATTACGGTTATAGTCGTATCCGAATATAATTTTCTTTAAATTGAAAAGTGACAACTGGACACAGGAATCGAACCCGAGACCTTTGGTTTAGAATGCCAATGATCTGACCACTGAGCTATCCAGGAATTGTCCCGTTCCCAGGGTCATTCTTCACTCATAGTTTAAGGCAAAGTCTATTATGGGTGTGTGGAAATTATCAACTAACCAGGGGCGGATCAAGGATTTTCATGGCGGGGGTGCTATCATGAAACCAGTCGGGGAAGGTCCCCCCCCCCCAGGACGGAAATGTACTTCAAAATTTGAGAGCAGCTTAGAATTTTATTGAAAAAAAAAAGCTTATTTTTTATGTTTGCTGTTAATCTGATTATGTGTTAATATGCACATCCTTATAATAAATTTAAATAAATAATAGTAATTCCAATCAAGACACAGTAATCAAACTCCGAACCTTTGACCGAATGTTGAATCTAAATCTTGGGTACAAATTATGAACACAAGAGGAAATATAATCATAATATAATAATATAAAATACAAATAGTATCTAAACATTAACCTTCTTTCTTAGAGTCCATTAATTATAACATTCATACATTCAGTTAAGTGTTAAATTACTGGTCTGGGGTTTGGTTGCTGAGTTCAGCCTGTAATTATAATTGGTCCTTAACCACCAATAAGCAGTATTAAAGCTCGAAAACAAATTTAACTTGAAAGATTTTTTTAAAAAAACTTTTTTTTTTAAGGATTTGAAGTACAGATCTGAAATTTTGTCAAATCCTCGAAGCTCAAATATCCTTAAGGATTGCAAGATTACAGGACTTACTACTAATATATATTGTTTATTAAAACTCTCTTTATAAAACTTTCATAATAATATAATTCTAATCAAAAATAAAGATCTTAGTTTTTATATATTTAATATTTCAATGACCTATAAAAGATAAATCAAAATCAAAATGTTTATTTCCTACTGGTTTTGCATTTTGGACTTCACCAACAATAGATATTCATAATTTTTATCACATTTTCTTTTTAAACGCCTGCTAGTAGCTCTTTGCTCTCTAATACAATTAATGGCTCATTAATATTTTAAAATAAAAGTTGATAACCAAGAGCTTTTTAATAAATGTATAATCGAGAGGTCTGCGATCGCAAAGTTGCTTCATTACAAGTTTTTAGCCGAGCCAAGTTTCACTTCTATAATCCAGCCTTTCGTCGAATCAATTCAACAAAATACCTCCCTCTTTCTCCTTTACTTGCACACTTATTTGCTCCTCCCATCTCCTACTTAGTCTCCCTTGCTGTTTTATTACCTTTTCCATCCTCATTACATGTCCATAACATCTCAGTCTTGCTTCCTCTACTATCTCATGTACTCCAACATCCTCATTACATGTCCATAACATCTCATCCTAGCTTCCTCTACTATCTCATGTACTCCAACTCTTGACCTTACATCTTCAATCCTAATCCTATCTCTTCTGTTGACAGCTAACATGCTCCTCCACTTTCCTTGTTTCTCTTTTATCCAAAGTCCAAGTTTCCGCTGCACACGTTACTATGGATATGAAGTGTACTCTATACAGCACTTCCTTACACTTCTCTTCTCCACAGCAGGTCTCTTACACACCTGTATAACAACTCTCCATAGCAGGTCTCTTACACACTTGTAGAACAGCTCTCCACAGCAGGTCTCTTACAGACCTGTAGAACAACTCTCCACAGCAGGTCTCTTACACACTTGTAGAACAACTCTCCACAGCAGGTCTCTTACACACCTGTAGAACAACTCTCCACAGCAGGTCTCTTACACACTTGTAGAACAACTCTCCACAGCAGGTCTCTTACACACTTGTAGAACAACTCTCCCTGCTGCCATTGTCTCACTCTGTCTTATCTGCTGCCTCCTTTCTTCTCAATCACACTACCCAGATACTTCACGCTCTTTACTTCTTTCAAATATACTTTTAAATAGTTGAATTATTATTTTTACAATCACATTTCACAACCCACATCCAGACAAGTATAGAGAAGATTAAACTCAGTTACACATCATCAGCCACAGAAATAGGCTTTATGAAAGGTTCGAGCTCAAACTCGAAGGCTTCTTCTTGGTTTATAAGCTGTAAAAATTCCACACTTCTTATTACTAACTGATATGTTTAGAGAGTATTTTTCATAGATGCGCAAACGCAAACTAATCACATCAGCCTTTCCAATTTTTCAAGAGTATTCTTACGACAAGATTTTTTTTTACATAAATACGGTTTAAAAAAATGCTTTTTAGCCCTTGTTTACATTTAACGCCAAGTTGAAGATATGATACATGTACAGGCTGTCACAAAATCTGTGCCACCGAAACTTCTCAAAAAAAAAATAATATTGTTATCAGTATTTATTAGAACAATCAAGTGTCTGACCACTTTTTTAATAATTAAATTTAATTTAAACGAACAAGAGATTTATTTTTAACGAGATTTTCTTTAGCATTAAATACAAAATGGTGTAGACGTACTGAAAAAAAATTCACATTTATGTTACTTAAAGAAGTGTTTAAATATACTTATTCCTTTTGTGAGGAATTCAAATGTTGGAATTAAAAACTGTAAATTTTTTAAAAGTCGTTGGACATTGTTTGCTGTCAAATGAAATTTTTCTTTACATCGATATGTCCTTCAGTATTTTGTATTGTTTTACATTTAGTGTTCTATTTAAGTTATTTTATTGTTATATAATATATATATAAAAAAAAAGAACTGATGTTCAAAACTTGAAATAAGAAAAAATAAATAAATTTTACTGGTTCTGGTTTTCTAATCATTTTAGTTCCATTAACCTTTTTTTTTTTTNAGAGTTGAAAGTTATTGGGAAATAAAACTGTATTTCCCACAAAAAAAAAACTAATTTTTTTAAATATTTATTTATTTGTTAAACCATTTATCTTCAATTTTCAAAGATAAAACTAGTGTTTTTTTTAATCACTGCATTTTACTACCTTTTCAAGTAGATGATAAATATTGGTCGGGGCATTTTATCGTATCAAGAAAAATCCATACACCCCGGCTGGGTCTGAACCCACAAACATCGGTGAGGCGAGCACTTTACCCCAAGACTGTAAAGAATTAATTTCTCTTTAACTTTGTAATCACCCAAATGGGATTCAAATCCCGGTATTTTTGTCACTGATGATCCTTTCAAATGTGTGGTACTGTATTAGAGATGGATCATTCCAACATTGGCTTAAAGGATTTTTCAAGTTAATGTGTTTACATTTTTGAAATTTTAATTCGGCTATATTTTTGATTATTAGTCTTAATTTTCTTTTAAATCATATATTATAAATATTATTTTAACGTCCAGAAGTAATTGTTAAAAAAAAAAAAATANCTGTATTACCTACCTAAGTTAGGTGTTATCTGGGGGGTGAGACGGGCTCTTAAGACGTCTGGTTCTAGCTGTATTACCTACCTAAGTTAGGTGTTATCTGGGGGGTGAGACGGGCTCTTAAGACGTCTGGTTCTAGCTGTATTACCTACCTAAGTTAGGTGTTATCTGGGGGGTGAGACGGGCTCTTAAGACGTCTGGTTCTAGCTGTATTACCTACCTAAGTTAGGTGTTATCTGGGGGGTGAGACGGGCTCTTAAGACGTCTGGTTCTAGCTGTATTACCTACCTAAGTTAGGTGTTATCTGGGGGGTGAGACGGGCTCTTAAGACGTCTGGTTCTAGCTGTATTACCTACCTAAGTTAGGTGTTATCTGGGGGGTGAGACGGGCTCTTAAGACGTCTGGTTCTAGCTGTATTACCTACCTAAGTTAGGTGTTATCTGGGGGGTGAGACGGGCTCTTAAGACGTCTGGTTCTAGCTGTATTACCTACCTAAGTTAGGTGTTATCTGGGGGGTGAGACGGGCTCTTAAGACGTCTGGTTCTAGCTGTATTACCTACCTAAGTTAGGTGTTATCTGGGGGGTGAGACGGGCTCTTAAGACGTCTGGTTCTAGCTGTATTACCTACCTAAGTTAGGTGTTATCTGGGGGGTGAGACGGGCTCTTAAGACGTCTGGTTCTAGCTGTATTACCTACCTAAGTTAGGTGTTATCTGGGGGGTGAGACGGGCTCTTAAGACGTCTGGTTCTAGCTGTATTACCTACCTAAGTTAGGTGTTATCTGGGGGGTGAGACGGGCTCTTAAGACGTCTGGTTCTAGCTGTATTACCTACCTAAGTTAGGTGTTATCTGGGGGGTGAGACGGGCTCTTAAGACGTCTGGTTCTAGCTGTATTACCTACCTAAGTTAGGTGTTATCTGGGGGGTGAGACGGGCTCTTAAGACGTCTGGTTCTAGCTGTATTACCTACCTAAGTTAGGTGTTATCTGGGGGGTGAGACGGGCTCTTAAGACGTCTGGTTCTAGCTGTATTACCTACCTAAGTTAGGTGTTATCTGGGGGGTGAGACGGGCTCTTAAGACGTCTGGTTCTAGCTGTATTACCTACCTAAGTTAGGTGTTATCTGGGGGGTGAGACGGGCTCTTAAGACGTCTGGTTCTAGCTGTATTACCTACCTAAGTTAGGTGTTATCTGGGGGGTGAGACGGGCTCTTAAGACGTCTGGTTCTAGCTGTATTACCTACCTAAGTTAGGTGTTATCTGGGGGGTGAGACGGGCTCTTAAGACGTCTGGTTCTAGCTGTATTACCTACCTAAGTTAGGTGTTATCTGGGGGGTGAGACGGGCTCTTAAGACGTCTGGTTCTAGCTGTATTACCTACCTAAGTTAGGTGTTATCTGGGGGGTGAGACGGGCTCTTAAGACGTCTGGTTCTAGCTGTATTACCTACCTAAGTTAGGTGTTATCTGGGGGGTGAGACGGGCTCTTAAGACGTCTGGTTCTAGCTGTATTACCTACCTAAGTTAGGTGTTATCTGGGGGGTGAGACGGGCTCTTAAGACGTCTGGTTCTAGCTGTATTACCTACCTAAGTTAGGTGTTATCTGGGGGGTGAGACGGGCTCTTAAGACGTCTGGTTCTAGCTGTATTACCTACCTAAGTTAGGTGTTATCTGGGGGGTGAGACGGGCTCTTAAGACGTCTGGTTCTAGCTGTATTACCTACCTAAGTTAGGTGTTATCTGGGGGGTGAAACGGGCTCTTAAAGAGTTAGAGATAACACTGAAACACTTCCGGCTCTAATCACCTTAGATGAGATTAAATTTACTTTTTGTTAAATTAATTTTGACAATATGGAAATCTAAGAATTACGAGAATAAATTTAGTGGGTTTTTTTGTCCCAAAACTTTCCAGTTATTTCCGAGCCAGGCTAACGAATGGTCTACAACCGTCAGCGCAGGCAAAATTGTAGTGATTACATTCCATTTATAGATTTGCCAAATATATGCATCAGCGGGTTTTAAATTATCTAAAAATATTTTTGCTGCCCTCTATTTATGTACAATCAAACTACTCATACAAATCGTTGTCTTTAGATGTCACCACATGCAGTTTTAACACGCGCTGATGAATTCTCTTGTATCACTTTGAAGTATTATTTATCGTTATCCTCTTTGTTGGCTGGTTGGACAAAAAATTATTTATAAAATTAATGAGTCTTTAGCCCACTGGCAAATATATAATCTCACTTTCCACCAGGATTACGTACAATTATATCAACGTAATTCTGGTGATGAACTATTATTTAGGCCGACCGACATCGAAGGCCTCCTCGTTCGACTCTGCCCTACCCGGTCCTCGAACCGGGATATGGCAGGTCCAAGTCCCCTCCCCTTTTTTATCGTTAATTCTCTCCCTCTGGATGTCCCCCCTTCCGTTTTTATGTGTTTCCCACTCCTTTGATCCCTGTCCGTGGCTTTTTTCGGTTTCAAGTCTGCCCGCGAGGAGCGCCAGTCGCTCCGCCAGGTATTATAATTTATTTATTTTATCCCCTCCCCTGGTTTCTTCACTCCGGACGGGCAGAAATAGCCCGCCGGGGATAGTCCCTTTTGTTTTCATTCTAGTTCTCGTTTCTCACGACAGGGCTATATATGGAATTGTCATAGTAGCCCTGGCGGAGCATTATTAAGTTTTTATGACCGACCTCGGCGACTCTTGTCTCTTGTTGTTTCTGTCCTCGTGTCGTTCTTCTTTGTACTCGTACCTTGTATCGTTATGGTTCAACCGACCCATTATGTGCGGTGGGGTGGGCTTTTATAATATTTTCCCACCCCTGCCCTGAAGAAAGAATCAATCAGCCCGCCAGGGCGCTAAATTTATTTCATATGTTCATAGTTCCCTCACTCAGGATGTCCCTCCTTCCGTTTTTATTTGTTTCCCGCTCCTTTGATCCCTGACCTTACTTTTTTCACGGCGTGAAGTCTGGCCGCGAGTCGCGAGCAGCGCAAGTCGCTCCGCAGGTTTTATAATTTAATTTATTTGTATTCCTCCCTTTAGTTTCTTAACGCCGGACGGGCAGAAATAGCCCGCCGCGGATAGTCTATAGTTTGTTTTTATATTAGTTTATTCTGTTTTCCCCGCCAGGGCTACATATGGAATTGTCGTAGCAGCCCTGGCGGAGTATTGTTAAGTGCTCACGACCGACCCCGGCGACTCGATCGACCGGGCCTCCCATCTCTCTTTTTCATCCTCGTCTTGCTCCCTATCCTTCTTTGTTTTCTGTTATACGTTCTATATGTACATTATGTATGCCCCTAAAGGTCTTTGTTCCGACCCCATACAGGTGATAGGGCGGGTTTTTATAATATTTTCCCGCCCCTAGCCCTAAGAATAATACCAATCAGCCCGCCAGCGCGCTAAAAGTATGTCATAATGTTTAATTTATTTTTTATATACCTGTTAGTTTCCGAGAGTCCTACGGGGCCGGTGCTTACTGTTTGTCAATTTGTTTCTTGTTATTTACGTGTTTCATGCTATAAGTTTAAGAAAATAAAAACTCTTACAAACAAACAAACAAACAAACAAACATAATGAGTCTTTTCACCTCCACATAATACCTAGGTTTTTTTTTAGTCTCCCCCACAAATAGTGGTCGGCATTGATAGCTTAGACAGCATCAATCATTTTTATTGACCCCACCCTTTAGTTTCTAAAAACCCAGTGGGGCAGAAATCACCCCCTGGGGGAAGTTTATTTTATTTTCACCTATTAATTACACTGACCGTCCCCGGCGACTCGGCCGACCAGGCACATACTTCTCTTTTTTCTTTCTTGCTCTATTTCAGCTCCTTCTCTCCATTGTTTCCGTCTCCTTGCCGTCACTCTTCTTATTTGTACCCTGTGTATCACAAAGGTCTAAATTGACCCATTATGAGCGATGGAGCGGGTTTTTGTAATACTTTCCTGCCCCTATAGCCCAAGGAATGTGAATAATCAGCCCGCCAGGGCGCCAAAAATGTAATTTATGTTTAATTATATGTTCTGTGTATTGTTAGTTTTATGAGAGCCCTACTGGGCTGGTGCTTACTGTGTTTCCTATTATTATATGTACGAATATTAGATGTTTAAATAAAATAAAAACTCTTAACAAACAAACAAAATTAATCAGCTAACCGGTCCTCGAACCGGGATATGGTGGTTCCGTGTCTTCCCCCCCCCCTTTTTTTTATTCCACCTACTCTTCCGATGTTTCTATTTCCTTTTCTATGTGTTTCCATTCTATCTACCTTTTGTCCATTACATTATTCACTTTTTCTAGTCTACCCACGAGCAGAGGGCAATACTATCATTTCCGACTTCACTAATAGTTTTTAATTACTCTATTCTTTAGTTTCATTGCACCAGATGGACAGAAAATACCCACTGGGAAAAGTTTATCTTATTTTGCGCGCCAGGGTTACGTATGGAAATGTCATACTAGCCCTGGTAGTGTACTATTATTTACCCGGACCGGGGTCAGCTAGACCGTACTTTCTTTTCATTTCTCCGGATATTTATTATTACTATTATTTTTTCAATGGTTTCTCCTCTCTTCCCTATTAGTACTAAGTACATGTTATGGTCTTGTAGACCCCAGTAAGGGCGTCATATTTCAATCTTTTATATTATGTTTTTTATGTTTCAATGTAATGCTAGAATTCGAGAGCCCTCCCGGGCTGGTGTTTCCTGTATGTATGAACTAATAAGAGATGTTTACAATAATAAAATTAACCTTGCAAACAAACAAACAAAATTAATGAGAAGAAAGTTTAGGCCGGCCTTATCGTTTTAAATCTTATTTTTTAAGAAATATGCCTTAGATAGGTGTTTATTGGAATGATCCGTAAATGTTTACACCACGCTTCTCAAAACACTTTGATTGAATACGTATAGATTTAATTTCTACTAGATCAACACCTCATGAATCTTCCTGAGCCCACATTCTTATAAATTCGATCGACTAAATATTTTACAATTTCAGTTTATAATAATATTTCAAATATGTATCATAACTCTCAGCTATTGTATCAAACTCAAATGGCTCAGAGCCATAGAGTTAGAGAAACCATTGAAATAATACGTGCTCTAATCACCTTAGATTCGATTTATTTTACTTTATGTTAATTGTTTTGTTAATTTGTTAAATATATTTTGACCATATGGATATTTAAATATTGTTTTGAACCCAAATGGCTAATAGCTATGGATTGAACAAACGAGTGAATTAATTTATGTTCTAATCATCTTCAATCCATTTATATTTTACTTTATATAATACTCCAGTTTTTAGATATTTTTTCCCTTCATGGATATTTATGAATTATTAGAATAATTTTGTTTAATTCTTTTTGTCTGAAAATACCTGGAAACTTTTCTCAATTATCGCGCAGGTCTGTCCCTGTTAGAGGAACATTAGAATTTTACATTTATATTCAACCGGGAAATTGATTGTGATTATATTTCATTTAAAAATTTGACAACACCATCCGTTAGCGGGTATTAAAATAAATTTGATTTGTTTTGATTGCCCTCTACTAATACAAATCGTAGTTCTTAGATGGCGCTAGAACTCAGCAATTTAACACACGCTGATGAAACTTGTAGCATATTCAATTGTTATGTTTCAATGGTCTTGATTTTGACTAATTAGACAAACATAAAAATATTGTAAACAAAGCGAAGCAACTTTATGCTGGTCTAATATTTCTCTAACAATATATTAAAACTATAGATTATATACATATCGTAACTGTGTTGACTTTCAAGTGTTTAAGCCTCGGTTCTCAACACACTTGTTATGAATTGTTTCTTGAATTTTATGAGTTCAACATCTCGTGATTCATCTTGATCCCACATTTTGATAAATACGATCCAGCGAAGATTTTACATGTCCATTATTTACCAAGCATTCATGTGTGTTTTATAGCATATTGATATTATTTTAATTTAAATGGCTCAGAACAAAAGAAATGAAAGAAAATATGTTCTAAACTACTTCACTTTGGATAAACTATTATCTAATTAACCACATATATATTATGGTTCCTCTGATTTGAATTACATTAATAGTATTCCATTTATAAATTCGGCGACTCTTTCCATCAGCGGTAATTAAAATACTTTCCATTTGTTTTGATTGCCCCCTATCGCTGAAAAGTCGAATTACTGATACAGGACGTAGCTTTTGAATGGCGATAGAATCTCAACAATTTAACTCACACAGACGTAACATGTTTAATATTTAAGTATTATTTTTCAGGGGACTGGTCTTTGGCAATTTAAAAAAATTAAATGTATCAATAATTATTGTGAAGTAACTTTACTTTAGTCTTTGCATCTTTCTTCAATAATGAAACGGTCATTGTAAAAAAAAAAGTGAGATATATTACGAAACCAAAATTATGATGCAAAACACTAACTTTATAAGGCTTTAGTTAATTAGGAAGGTAAAACTTAAAGGAAATGAAAAAGAACAATATACGTAGTATAAATTATTAACTAAAATAATCAAATCATTTTGTAATTTTCATTCAAATTATTTTTGGCTGATATTCAATTGTAAACTGTATTGTAATGTATTGTGTAGCAAAGGGGACAATTTATTTAAAATGAACCTAATAGAAATGAAGAACTGTATATAGATAGCCTGGAAATATTCATAATCATAAGGTCGATTTTACTCAGCACTTCTGGGAAGGGAGTGGTAAGAAAAGAATCAGTCGACGTCAAGTTGGCTACTGTTTTCATTAAAATGTTTTTTTATTCGAATGATTTCGAAAGAATCGAATGAATCGATTATTGATTCAGAATAATCGAACAAATCGATTATATTCATCTGATTCTGTCCATCACTACTTGGAACCTTCGGCTTAGTATGCCAAAGCTCTTACCACTTGTCTATTTAATTCATCATGATAACATGCATTGTTTGTTTGATACTGAGCTAAGGGTCCCAGGTTCGATTCCTGGCATGGCCAAACAAATTTTCCCGGCCATTAATTCATCACCGTGAAAAGCTAAACCCACATTTCACCAATGATAAATTTCTCGGCCATGCCAGGAATCTAACCCGTGACCCTTAGCTCAGTAGACAGAAACGCTACCAACTGAGCTAAGGTGTCGGACTTTGGAGAACACTAATGCTTGTTAATTTAACTGTACACGAATGACAAATCTTGAGCGATGGTAATTACTAATGACCATATTTGTCCCAGGTTTTATTCTTTTGTAGTGGTGTAATTTCCCAACTTACGGAAGAAACGAATAATGAAAGAAAGTGTTTGCAAAGTTCATGATCACTTAAACTAAGTGTTCATTATTTGACTCAGAATTAATAACAAACTTATAATTCTATAAACAACACTTTTGAAGTAGTATTTGGAAGTATATGGAAGAAGGTATAGAAAAGGTGGATAAAAATATATTAGATGGAATAAACACATTATGGCAAAAAGAAGAACATAGTTCAGAATTTACATTGCTGCTACTGGACAGAAACAAAATGGTGGTCTCTTGACGTTAGCAAATAATCGTTGCAAAATACTGTAGGTTATACTGAGCGGTTTCTGTCCTCTAATTTAAGTGAAGATGTTGACTTAATCTCTTCTTGGGCCTGGATCATCAATTTAACTCACCTTTTGAGTGAAATTATTTGTCCTCCGACTGGGTCAACTAGAAATTTGGGAATGGGATAGAATAAAGTTTGTTACAATTTCAACTTAACACCATCATTTATTAATATTGTCAATCGTTAACTAACAACAATTCTCTATCGGTAACAATTGATTCATCGTACTTTCTTACAACCTCAATATTTCAAGTCTCTTGACTAGGCTGGAAGTATCTTTATGTCTACTCAAAATCAAAATAGATATCCCAAAATTTCATTGAGCTTTTGACTTCACCGTCAACAATTTGACGAGTGAAACGAATGCCAGGAATTTTGTGCGAAAAGATCCAAAATGTTTGTAACTGTCACACTTTCCCCCACTCCCAACAGTTTCTAAATGTCTGGTTCTAATCGTAGCACTGCAAGCCCATATCACTTCTTTGGCTTTTTTATTTTTTTATTGAGGTTTGTATCTTATTTCACCGCCTATTTGATCTAAGTGTTTAGATCTTGGTCGGGTGTATTGACTGTGGTTTTCCTTAAATTATTATTATCATCATCATCATCATCATCATCATCATCATCACATCTTACTACCCGTTTGGGTTGTACACACTTACGCTAATGTGTAATGATGGAAGGGTGATTGTGAGATGAAATGGAGGACCTACAGTTTAACGTGGAATCCGAACCACGGTGGAGGCCTGGCATTATTGTCAGAGGTGAAGGAAGGGTTTGGCAATCAGATAAATCTGTGCCGGGACCGAGGATTGAACCCTGGACACTCAGCACAAAAGTTTGACACCTTACCGCTAGACCGCCAGGTCACCTTTTTCTTAAATGGTTTCCAATTTAATCTGTTTCTCTACACACAAATGCGAGTACATTTCCTCTAAATTTAACCTTCCTTATCCCTAAACCTGTCAACAATAGTATAACCATAAAGGGTACTAGGATGCTGTGCTAAAGAAAAGTATTTTAGCCGTTGATATTTTTAATTGGGAGAGCTTCATAATCGTCGAAGCCAAAATATTTTTTGAGCTTAAGTCAAAGATTCGAAGCTTCGCGCACTCTTATCGTAAAACAATTTATTGCCTCGTTTTTGAGATTTGAGAGCTTGGCCAGCTAAAGGAACCAACGAGGCAGACTTATCCTACCAACGAGATGGCGACACACGTGAAAACATTTCCGTTACGAAACTTTATCAGCAGTTGAGAACCAAGACGAGTAAACCGAGGGCGGAGAGGAACTTGTACGTCGCGCAGGCGCTGTGACAGGCAGCATTCTGCTCTGGGGCGGTCGTGGGACCGGACACTCGAGTGTTGGCAAACACAGACTGCGAGCGCCACCTCAGGATGTAGTCGGGTAGCGTCCTTGTCATGGCGCGCAACCTGTCGGGGAAAAAAATAAATAAAATGAAACGGTATTTTAATAACTTTAGAGACGTCATAGTTCTGATTTAAGATATTGATTCTCAAATGTTAATTTCAGTTTTTTGATTTTGATTTATTTATATAACATACTGCAAAAATAACAGTTAAAAAGTGTTAAAAAAAACTTCATATAGCTTAGTTTGATCTGTGTCGCTAGAACACAAATATCATGTGAAGTTGATTTACAATTTATTGATAGTGAGAAGTGAAACGGAAAAAAAAAAAAATATATATATAATGTTTAACATCGGAAATAACCCCATTTTTATTTGATGTTTTGTTGGATACCAGAGTAAAGACAATATATATTAAAAAACGTGGTATTATTATAGATTATTTTGATACCACTAAGAATAAAGGGTGACAAGGTATAGACTATAGAGGAATCGAATTTGACATCCTTGAATCATTTCTTTTAAAAGTAAATTATTTCTCACTTTTTGTTGAGAGAAAAAAAAGCATTAAACTTTTACTTAATTTTGAATGATAATAGTAAAATATTTTAAAAAACAAATATTTCAAGTTGAATTTCAGTCATATTAAAAATATATATATATTTTTTAAGGTATTTAATCTGCACTTCCTGAACTGATTGAAAAATTAATTTAAAATTTAAAATACTTCTTTTTAAGGAAA
>CABFWB010002800.1:84144-96246 GCA_902151455.1 Timema bartmani
ATTTGCGTGGAGGGAGAGTGGAAAACCATTTAGGAAAAAACCACCCCCAGTTCACCCGACCGAGATTCGAACCTCGATCTCCCCGTCCTCGGCAGTCTAGCTCAACACGACTAGCGCGTTAACCAACTACGCCACCGAGGCGGGTAGTTGTTTTAAAAAAAAACGCATCTTGTTCAAGTATTTGAAACTGTTCTTCTAACTTAGTTGTTAAGAGCACACCGTTAGTACACGGCCTACCCACCGCAGCAGCACCGTGCCGAGTCTCCAAGGCAGAGAGTAGCTCTTGATGATGTCCCTGGGACAGAAGGTATGCGCGAGATCACCAGTTTCATCCAAAGTGTCGGACTCGTGGTAGAGGACGCTCAGGTTCCACGCTGTGCACGGACCTTACAACACATAACAAGTCTGAAATGATATCAATGAGGAGACAGGGGTTCAAATCTGGTCAGGATGAGTGGGAGGTGCCGAAATTATTAATTAAATTGGATGAAAATCAAACTTCGAGGGGTACAAGGGGCTACTAATAATAACATGTCTACCCTATCCCTCCGGTAGATATCAGGCAAAGCTCATAACAGACAAACCCTTCATTTTATTAATGTAACAGATTCAAGAATTTAAAATTTAGCCGTAATTTTTTCCATCGCTATCACTCAACACTTGAGTTTGAGTAATTTTTTTGTTGTTGACATTTTTAGTTGAAAAATGTGTTTTATTTACAGACCTTTTAATACCAAAGTTTGACTTGTTATTAGGGGTGTACTTATGCGGATACCGATGAATCGTTATCGGGCGATTATTATTAGTGCATCGGCAATCAATTGTAATCGGCGATTATTATGCCGATCAATCGGTATTTCAAGTAAAATTTAAAGTGAAATTTTCTAGGTAGGAAATTAGTGATCAAAATCGACAAAAACCCACTCATACACACTGCATCTGGGTTGTGGGCTATGCAAAAATTATATAACCAGATAAAGAAATATAAGTTCATACCGTTGATAAAACTAACAGTCTAGTTCCAACTTTCGCCGGCTATACATAAAATATCTTTTTGTGTTAATTACATCACCTGTTATCATTCTCTTAAGCATATTTCTCAATAGTTATTAATAAATAATCGATAATTGGAACTAATCGGTGTAAATAATCATAGCATAAACAATTATTTTTTAAAATTGGTAGTCAGTTTTACTGAATCGGTCAACCTCTACTTTTTATTTAACAAAATCCAATCATTTTATTTACCGCCAGTCAGGTGCTCTGTTATTGCAGACATCCTAAAGATCATCTCACACCTCCCTTCCGGGCAGTAGAATATTAGAACGAATCCCTCTCTGGAATATTTGAATTGAATCCACAGCTCTCAACTCACGGTTCTGATTAGTCTCCAGTTCCAGCAAAAGCTGTCCCTCCATCTTGGAGTTCAGAAGCCACGAGCAGTCCAGGTGATAGAAGTGGTTCAGCTTTAGACCAGTGACCGGCGGCTTCACGGACCTGGTCTCTCCTGAAACATGGTATTACATCACTGGCTAGTGACAGACAGCTTCACGGACCTGGTCTCATCCTGAAACATGGTATTACATCACTGGCTAGTGATGGGCAGCTTAGTATATACAACCCGAGATTTGAACCTAGATCTCTCTATCATCGTTCGGTCTAGTCTACTACAAGAGTAGCGCATTAGACCACGTGGTCACCGAAGCGGGTAAAAAAAGAAAATAGTACTTGGGTGAGGTAGCACCCACGAGAAGTTTCCGCACCCTTGGTATAAGGTGTAACTCTAGCAAAATACTGGACCGCCGATGAATGGGAGACCAAGGCTCGAATCCTTCCTCACTGTTAACACATTAGGGTATTTACTGTCGCAAGGTTGGTATCTGAGAGCTAGAAGAAAAGGTTCTCTACTGTAAACGTTGATTGAAAGCCCCTAGTATAACCTGTTTAGAAACAATAATTATTCGCTAACTAATATTATATTATCAATAAAAAGTGTTATCAAACGAGTTTAATAATACTTCACTAAGGATTGAAAAAGGTCTTCCTTAGAGATATTTACTATACAATTATATTCGTATCCAATGTCCATTTTCTTTGTTTGTCCTTTATATTATTTCTTTTCACCTGTTACTATCTAAGTATCCTATCATTCTTTACCATTTTCCTTTCTCTCCTTTTTGTGTTTTTTGGTTTCCTCTTTTAGGAAGTTGTGTTGCGCATTACACACTCCCTCCTGATGAGTTCAGGTAGAATGAAACCTAGGTCGGGGGATTGGGTGGTAAAGATAGATTATCTTCAAGTAGCAGCCATTACCACTCTGTCCAGTGGCAGCAGTGCTAAGTGTGAGCTCTGTTCTTTTTTTCATATTAACGGCCATTTTGTGTTTGTCCCTTTTGTATGTTTCTATCCACCTTTCCTGTACCTTCTTACAAATATAATACAGTGATATATAATGGTGTTTTTTCGTGACTTATTGAGAGAATAATATATAATAATAAGCCTATTATGCTTCAAGTTTCACGGCTGCGGTAAAAAAAGATACAATAGTAAATGAAATAATCAATTAAAAGTATTATATTCACACCTGTATCTTCTTATAACTGTACAACAAAATAAATAACTTAGAGAGAGAGCCAGACAAAATATTAGTTTCAAAATGAAACGTTTTTATTTTGTAAACAGTGTAAGAACACTACCACCTTGACGGTATGAATGGTGTCATCAACCGCCCTTGTTACGGTTGGTTCGCCATCTTGATCTCAGAGGAGCACGCTGCGTTATAAAAGCTGAAAAGCACTTTTTTAAGTGAATCATAGACGCTGTTTCTACTAAAAAAACCCCCATCCAAGTGACTATTTTTGTGTGGTGTGGTATGGTGTGGTATGGTGTGGTGTGGTATGGTATGGTGTGGTATGGTGTGGTGTGGTATGGTGTGGTATGGTGTGGTATGGTGTGGTATGGTGTGGTATGGTGTGGTATGGTGTGTTATGGTGTGGTATGGTGTGGTATGGTGTGGTATGGTGTGGTATGGTGTGGTATGGTGTGGTATGGTGTGGTGTGGTATGGTATGGTATGGTATGGTATGCCATGCCAGATACCACCTCTCCTGCCGTGAATGCCCTAAGGTACATAACCTAAATGGGTAGTTAAGATGCAGGAATATTCAATTTAATTTATTTGAGGTATTTAATATGTACTTTCTGAACTGACTGATTATATCAGTACACGACTTATAAATTAACTTAAATTTAGAACCGATACAACAGCCAGTCCCCCAGACCACAAATTTATCGCCTTTAAAAAGGAAACCCACAATTTCACCAATGATTAATTTTTCAACTATGACAGGAATTGAACTTGTGACTCTCAGCCCAGTAGACAGACAGGATACCGACTGAGCTAAGTTGTCTGAAGACGCGAGTAAAAAAAACAAAAGAGTCCAAGGACTGGTGTGGGGGGTTTTTTTTTGGTCCTCACCGGCCGTCTCGGTCAGGATGTTGTGGCCGCACACCTCGTCGGTGTTGAAGGCGTACATCGCTGTGAAGGTGAACCCTTTAGTCGTCCAGGTGTGGTGAGCCAAGGAGTAGATGACCCGCAGCGCAGACCAGCTGCGCACGCTGATTGGCAGCCATTCTTGCTGCGCAAGGGCACACGGCTATAACTCTGATATAGCACATTATGATACAAGATGTAGTTCATAAAAATTTGATCATTTAAGATGGAGTTGGGCTGAATCCACTATTTAAAAAAAATTTGATTCTTCAATTTATCTTTGAACACCGAATATTGGAAATAATAATGAACATAAGAGGAAATATAAATGCAATATAATTGTCACCCCCCTCGCCCTTTACTGTGTGTTCAAAATGTGGGCTCGGGGGATCAGTCAGGATGTCCTTGGCCGGGGATCGGGGGGTCAGGGGGATATGATTACTTGTGTGGGTTTGTGATTGACACTAGACTTGGCTTTTAGAAGGTTTATTAATACTACTATAACTATTACAAATGTGATGTTAAAAGTTGAGATAAAATGAAGAACTTAGTGAATATAGAGAAACGAGTGACCAAACGGGGTGTTATATGGTTTACCAAATGGTACTTGATGAACCTGACGACTTAGCCCTCGTGGCCCCATGGCAGGCAGCATGACCACCTAAATTATGGTCTTCTGTAGTCAGCCGCGAGGGGCTTCAAAACCTTCCATTTTAACCGGGCCGCCGGCCTTGTTTCTAGCTAAGGAATGCTGACACCACCTTTCGGGTCAGCTACTCTAGTTTATTTGTTTATTGAATCATCATAACAACCTCGCAACACTCGTTATGTCATTCGCCCCTCACAATATACAATGTTTACACAAATATACCTTCCAATTGAGGACGTGTGGTTACAGAAGGATATTTTTTTTTTTCATCGCCATGTCTTACCACCTGTTTGGGTTGTGTGTTATGTACTAATTATGCTAATGGTTTTAGGGATTAGAAGGGTTATATTTATAAGAAGTGTATCTACATTTGTGTGGAGGTCGAGTGGAAAACCATTTTAGAAAGACCACCCGACCAAGATTCGACCACATGACACCCTCTATCCACGTATGTTAGCACTTTCATCATTAATTACACGGTGGCCTCTTGGTTGGTATAGTAATAGTAATAATAATAAATATTCTTGTGTTTAGGTTTGCTATACCAGCAGACAAACAAGATGTAATCTTGACAGGGCGACGGTGCGGGGTGTTACCTGGAAGTCCCCGCAAAGACAAGCGAGCGTCTGCCCAGAGTGCGCTAGTATCAGCAGGTGGTCCATCTGAAGCAGCGGCAGAGCCCCACCTGCAACGCACCGGCACCCCCCGTCCCCGCACTGCGTGTGGCACCCAGGTTCGGAGCTCTGCCTCAGCAGTCTTGTCACCGTCAGCGTCACGCTCTGGTTGGCGGCGGGCACGAAGCGCTCCACGCACCGCAAGGGGCCCTCCACGTTCCAGAAGAGGGGGCGGGATCCTGGGTCTGTAATGGACCCTTCCGGGGGGCTGCTCAGGCCGTAGTGGTCTGCGTCACAGAGCGTGGAGGGTCGGAGTGTCCCCTCGACTTGTTCTGGTAACACGGAGGGGGTCAGATAATAGCAACATCAATTTATTTCTTATCTTTATTTGCTCCTTTGTTGCCCCAACTTTATTTTTGATCTGGGGAGAGATTTTTTAAAAAGAGACCTATGTCAAACGTTATCAAATTTGACAATTTGATTCCCTCGATTCATACTTTTTTTTATCACCGCATCTAAATACCCCTTTGGGTTGTACACACCTGTACTGATTACGATAATCTGTTAGTGACGCGAGGGGTTGAGTTGAAAGCCCAGAATATTGCAGGGGTTGATCCCTGAGAACATCCCCGACAACTCGATTTTACTGCTAATGAAAGAATCAAGCTTAACATTGATATAATATGAGGGTATGGCCATGTATTGAGGATGGAAAAGGAAGAGGATCGATGGTATAGTCGTAAACTTAGCAGTGCCAGAACGTAAACCCCAAAGTTGAAAGGAGGAGGGGGTTAGGGTTCAAGGGCCACAAACCCTCCAACTGCCGCCGTAGGCGAAAAAATTTCACAGATATAAATGTCTCTAGAAGCTATTTGGAATATATATTTTTTTAATGTTTACTAAGGCAGAAACTTACTTAACGCACTTTCCCTAAAATTCCAAGAATTCGAATAGAGCACAGTAAATTTCATCAGAATTTATTGATTCATAGAATTAAAAAAAATGTTAACATAATATTGATATAAAATCAATTAGTTAACTTAGAATTGCATTGTATAAAACTTTACTATAAATAAATTATTTTGAATATTTTTTCCACGAAAAGTAGTGCCAGAACGGCGTCTCCGCGCGTTCCCGCTCCTCTAGACCCCCAGAGAGGATATTAAAGAGAATATCGGAGAGGAAGTATGTACGAAAAAGACCACAAGGGAGACCAAGAAAGAGAAGGGAAGAGCAGATAACAGAAAGTATGCGAAGAGGAGAGTAATGGAAGAAATTAAAGGAGGAAGAGTGGTGGAAGAACAGAGGAAGATGGGGAGCCACGCGAGAGTAGCGCCTTAGACCGTGCGGCCACTGAAGTGGGTGAGAGTTGTCTGTTATTTGGAAAAATATCATCATCATCATAATAATAATAAAACANTATTTTAATTTAAACGATAAGAAAAGTACCATATTTTAATTTAAACGATAAGAAAAGTACCATATTTTAATTTAAACGATAAGAAAAGTACCATATTTTAATTTAAACGATAAGAAAAGTACCATATTTTAATTTAAACGATAAGAAAAGTACCATATTTTAATTTAAACGATAAGAAAAGTACCATATTTTAATTTAAACGATAAGAAAAGTACCATATTTTAATTTAAACGATAAGAAAAGTACCATATTTTAATTTAAACGATAAGAAAAGTACCATATTTTAATTTAAACGATAAGAAAAGTACCATATTTTAATTTAAACGATAAGAAAAGTACCATATTTTAATTTAAACGATAAGAAAAGTACCATATTTTAATTTAAACGATAAGAAAAGTACCATATTTTAATTTAAACGATAAGAAAAGTACCATATTTTAATTTAAACGATAAGAAAAGTACCATATTTTAATTTAAACGATAAGAAAAGTACCATATTTTAATTTAAACGATAAGAAAAGTCAAATTAAGAGACTTAACATAAGATGATGGGACATAAACATACTAACTTAACAGCAACACAACTGGTATGAGATAACCTGAGCCTGTTGACGACTGGCCCTACCGTCATGAAAGTGATAGGCCCCGTCAACAAACTCTTCGTCCGCCGGGGCACTTGGGGCTGTGGACCTCCTGAGAAGCAGCGTCATGAGCCTCCCAGACGAAACAAACGACAGCTGTTCCAGGAACCTGCCGACGCAACAAGCACAACAGCTAGAGTACAACATTCATAAGAATAACTTCTTGAAAGATAACAGAGAAATAAACCTGAAGTAACCAACAGCTGCCCAACATTGGCTCTCCCTGTTAAAAGTGACAGCTGCAAAACACGCAGTTCGGCTTATGAATATATGAAACCTTTAGTTGGTTTCTTGTGATCCAACACCTTAGCTCAATCGGTAGCGTGTCTGTCTACTGAGCTGATTGTCTCCAGTTCGATTCCCGGCTTGGCTAATAACTGTATCATTGGTAAAATGCGGGTTTACCCTTTCACAATGATAAATTAACGGTCGGGGGACTGGATGTTATACCTGTCCTAGTGTTAAGTTATATTATAAGGCATATGAAGCTACAACAGCAGGTAGTGGAGAATAAAAAAAACTGACCACAGGCTGGAAACAGTAATGGATGGAAAATGGTTTCCTATACTCCTGTTCTGGGGTAGGAATTAGAAAGATAGAATTTGTAGGGAATCCACCCAAAAATTTGTATATTAAGAAAGTGGAAAATCGTTTAGGAGGAATCGCCCTCAGTGTACCTGGCTTGGATTCGAACCCCGACCTCCCCATGACCCAGAAAAAAAGGTTTGATGCCTCTCGGTCCACCGATGCCACTAGATCTAGTTTTTTCCCCCCTGGTTCACAACCCACCTGCCGCTCGAGTCCTGGGCATGTCTGATGACGGGGCTACAGATGACCCTGACGGCCTTGGAGGTGTTTCCTGCTGCTCCTTCAAACACTTCAAGCGCAGAGCGGCACGACGGCACACTGCGCAACACAAGACACGCTAGGTTACATTCTCTCTGAACTACTTGGGAACTAGGACTGTAATTAGTAGGGGTGGGCCAAGTCCATCTTTTCAATATTTGAAGCAAAATCGAATCGAATATATGAGATATACTTGAAGTCGAATCGAAGTTCGAATATTTTTTGTTATTTGTTTTACGCTTGAAAAAAATATTACAGTGAAACCTGGATAATTCGAACTTGAAGGGACCAAGAAAAAAAATAATCAAATAATCCAAAAATTTGAATCAAATAAATTCATTAAAAGGAATTGAAAAGAAACACGGTTAAGTTTTCAACAAAGCTCAAAAACTTTATTTAACGTATTTGGACATAATCTTTTCACAATTTCTTTAAAAAGTTAGAGATCTTAATCTGTTTTACTGATTTAAGTTTTTCAGTTGTAGTGTATGATTCTAATTGATTTATTGACTAAGAACAGCGCATATAACCACTCGAGATGTTTGACCCTGACTAATGGAGTACAGAACTGTATGTGCAAACAAAATAAACTCTCACGTCACAAGAATATCGCTACGACCGAATCACTAAGAACATCGCACATAACCGCTTGAGAGGTTCGACCCTGACTAACGGAGTACAGAACTGTATGTGTAAAAAAACATATGGGTGAGCGGAGAAGGGGGAGGAGCGTGAAGAAGGGTACAGACCACATTCCAACATTGCCTCCTTTGTTTCCAAAAATAGAACAGCGCATTACAACTTACGAAAAGTTCTAACTAACCAAAACAAAATTCGTACTATCCACGATTTTTTTAACATTGTTTTAATACAAAATTCACGAGACCGAGGGAAAAAATTCGAATTAAAACGATTTCCAACTAGGGAATTTCAAATTAGTCAGGTTCCACTGTATATTGTGGTTACATAAATTACTTTACGCAATAAAATTACTCGGAAAATGTTTCATTACACAATTTTTTGTAATATTTTGTTTCAATCTGATGAATTGAACATGCAATTTATTTACTTCAAATTCACTCCATGTGAATATTAATTTGTTGTGTACAAAAGAGCTCAGATTTAGAGTGAGTGAACATAAATTGAGTATTTTAACTGGCAATATTTCTACTCCTACCCGGAAACCCTCTACAGTCAAGAGGGTAATTCCTTTTCACTCTTTCCGATTCGGATGCTTAAAACATCTTCTATGAGAGACGGTTCCACTCCTGTATTTCTATAAGTCTTTCAGTCATAGTGTATGATTCTAATTGATTTATTGACTAAGAACAGCGCACGTAACCGCTCGAGAGGGTTGACCTTGACTAACGGAGTACAGAACTGTACGTGTAAACAAAATAAACTCTCACGTCACAAGAATATCGCTACGACCGAATCACTAAGAACATTGCTCATAGCCGCTTGAGAGGTTCGACCCTGACTAACGGAGTACAGAATTGTATGTGTAAAAAAATAACATGGATGAGCGGGTAAGGGGGAGGAGCGTGAAAAAGGGTACAGACCGCATTCCAACATCGCCTCCTTGTTTCCAAAAATAGAACAGCGCACTACAACTTAAGAAAAGTTCGAACTAACCAAAACAAAATTTGGACTATCCACGATTTTTTTTAACATTGTTTTAATACAAAATTAACGAGACCGGGTGAATAATTCGAAATAAAGACAATTTCAAACTAGGGAAGTTCAAATTAGTCAAGTTCCACTGTAAATTGTGGTTACATAAATTACTTTACGAAATAAAATTACTCAGAAAATGTTTCATTGCACAATTGTTTGTAATATTTTGTTTCGATCCGATAAATCGAGCATGCAATTTATTTACTTCGGATTCTCTCCATGTGAATATTAATTTGTTGTGTACAAAACAGCTCAGATTTAGAGTGATTGAACATAAATTGAGTATTTTAAATGGCAATATTTTTACTCCTACCCGGAAGCCCTCTGCAGTCGAGAGGGTAATTCTTTTCCGCTCGTTCCGACTCGGATGCTTAAAACATTTTCGATGAGAGACGGTTCGACTCCTGTATTTCTCGAATTCGAAAGAAAATTTTAAGATTCGAATCTCAACCCAAATTCAAATCCTTCGAATATTTTTTTAAAAACAAATGTACAATTTAAATAATAATGAAATATAC
Source organism: Timema bartmani (assembly GCA_902151455.1). Classification (NCBI taxonomy): domain Eukaryota; kingdom Metazoa; phylum Arthropoda; class Insecta; order Phasmatodea; family Timematidae; genus Timema; species Timema bartmani. Next base: position 94,003 of record CABFWB010002800.1, read on the forward strand.
TCAGTGGTGTGAATCTGCGGTTGAACTATACCGACCGAGTGGCCTGCGATGGTGGTGGTGCGACTACCTCTGTGGACTAGTGGACAGAGGTCCTGGGTTTGATCCTCGACGCTTCTAGAATCTCTCACTTTGTCATGTGTAATTTATTTTAGAGCTCTGATACTGCTTATTGGTGATTCAGGAGCAATTATAACTATAGGAATAACTTTACAACTAAACCCTAGACCAATAATTTAACACTTAACTGAATGTATTAATGTTACAATGAATGTATTATAAGAAAGAATGTTAACCTTTAATTACATTTCTATTTTGTATTATTTTACTATATTTATATTTCCTCTGAGGCTCATAATTTTTTTTTCCAAATCAGATTCGGGATTAGAATGTAAATTGGAGATTCGGATCTGTAAAATAGTGAATTTGACCCAACTTTTAGAAATAAAAAATCACAAAAAAGGAAAAAATTGTATTAGTATAATTAATTTACATAAAATGTGTTATGTTTGTAGTTTATGTTGCAATGTACTTGACAAACAAAGATATCACTTGTCAGCGACACCAAGACTTTTGAAACACTTTTTTTTTAAATAAAATTTTAAATATTTTCACTTTCAAATTAAGTATTTTTAAGGATTCGAGGATTTAAATATGGAACTGACCCATCTCTAGCCAAAATATATACAATTTTTTCAATCGAGTTATATAGAATGTGCAAGGTCAGAGCTTCGACACTATACTTGAGTTTGTAGTTGAAGAGTGATATATGAACCACGTCGGTCGCCCGGCCACGGAAGTCCAAGCTACACGACGTGGACCAAGGCAGGCTGCGGGAGTCGAAGTGGCCAGAACGGGCCTCGCTCCCAGACAGTAGCAGGTGACACGAGGGGGCTCCGCCCGGGGCGCTTGTCCCATCCCCTGACAACAACACAGTCAGAAATCCTATCACATGTTGAGGAGTTATGGTCCGTCCAAGAGCCAGTGTGGAAGTTACGTGCACTTGGAACATTCACTATCATGGCGTCTTACTACCCGTTCAGGTTATAAGCATATATAATTACTCTAAGGGGGAAGGGATGAGGAAGGAAGAATTTTAGAGATACCTATCACATTCTTTAAATTTAAAAATGAACACCTGGACAAGGGAATCGAATCCAGGACCTTTGGTTTAGTATGTCAATGCTCTAACCACTGAGCTATCCAGGAATTGTCCCTTGTCCAGGGTCATTCTTCACTCATATTTTAAGGCAGAGTCTGTGATGGACGTGTGTAAATCATCAGAACACATAAGAGTGATCAATCAAGATCACGAATCTGACACCTTAGCTCAGTTGGTAGCGAGTCTGTCTACAGATCTAAGGGTCACGGGTTCGATTCACGGCATGGTCAAACAATTTATCATCGGTGAAATGTGGGTTTACCCTCTCACATTGATAAATTAACAGGCGGGGACTAGATGTTGTGTCTGTCCCGGTCTTAAGTTATATTACAAGGCATATGAAGCTACGACAGGCCTAGCCAGCCGTTAGTGGGAAATATATGGCTTGGATAAAATAATGACCGCAGGTTGGAAACAGTCATGGATTTAAAGTAAATCAAGATCATGAGCTATCAGATAACACAACCACCTTCAAATAAGGAGGGCTTTATGCTGCCAATAGTACAATGAAAATTGTACAGATGCACATATCGAGAATAATATGATATTTAGATGCAGCTATAACCGTAACTGACAAATATAATAGCTTGGTTATTTAATTTTAATCGGCTGCTGATAAACCAATAAAATAAAACTATACCCACTCATTACTCCTGCATCTGTAGTTACGTCAGTTGGATCCACAGATAGCTCTGTAGTCGAGACCGTGTCCACGAACTCCAAGGACGCCACAAAACCGTTGTAGTCGTAAGGTGGTCCCGAGGGGCCAGAGCTGGAAGAACAACAACACACTTTCATATCTATTATCTCTGCTTTTTTTAAATAAATATTACTGAAGGAGAATTTGTTAAGGATTTAAGAAGGGGTGGAGGGGTGGATTACTTGGAGAGATGTCAAATGTGTTGCTGGGGAAGACTTGAGAAGATCAGGTGGACAGACAGGGGGACAGATGAACAAGTACTAAGAAGAGTGGTGAGAAGATCAGGTGGATAGACAGGGGGACAGATGAACAAGTACTAAGAAGAGTGGTGAGAAGATCAGGTGGACAGACAGGGGGACAAATGAACAAGTCCTAAGAAGAGTGG
>CABFWB010002801.1:0-20722 GCA_902151455.1 Timema bartmani
AGAATATCGTTTCACAACTCGTGCATAACGTATAAGAAAAGTTAAAGTTAAATCAACTTTATGCACTGTGAACTATTTCATTATTCACTATAAATCGATTATAGACGCCATCATTTAAAATAATGTATTTCAACTTCTTGCGCACTATACACTATACACTATTCGCTATTAGTTATGAATTATGTATGAATATAAACCAAGCCTAAGTCTAACGTCAGGGTAATTCTTGTGTGTTAGTACTTTGTGTTTCGGGCACTTATCCTTAAAAACATATTATAACATTTATGACTTAATCATTTGTGCTAGAGTACGTGGTATATACACTTGTCTATTCTATAGACTTAGTAGAGGTCTCTACTCTACTAAAGGGATAAACATGCTTCACATGCATAATGTATCTAGCCTATTTAGCTGGTTTTACGTGGCTGCTAGGGCAGGGTATAATCTCTGTAATCTTTCTAGGCATATTTGGTAATTGTTGTTTGTGGAAGACTTCTGCTATGGCCTTCAGCCAGCTTTTTCACTTTTGCTTTGAAGAGCAAATCTTTCTCTAATTATGTTTACTATGATTATGCTCCCATTTTACTGTCAGTCTTTGACAATCGATTATAAGACCTAAAACACGTATACCAGTTGAGTGAAAGATAGCTCTCTATTTAAAATATTAGTCCATATAGCCACTGAAAATGTTCTACATAATATGTTGATTTGCCTTGTTGAGACCTAATTGTATGTTAACAAGTATAATTTTCTTGGCAGCACTTATTGATGCTAAAATCATAAATCATTGTCACCTTGAAGAAAAATATGAAGGATTGCGTATAATTTATTATGCATTAGGTTATGCCTTGGCAGCCATCTATTCTCTTGATTCAATTAATGTTAATTAACCCAAATGCATATTTACTAAAGCCCAAAGTCATTCTAGTTAAATTTGTTCTTCTCTGCTTTTTGTTCTAGTCACTAGGAATTATAAACTCGGATGTAGATGTTTTATTGTATTTCTTCTAAACATTATTTTTAGTAAAATAATTTATCAGAATCATCCTTTGTACTACTTCCTACTTCCATATCAGGATTTAGTGTACCATGACAACACAGCTTAAGTGCAGTGCAAAGTAGCATCCTGGAGTGTCGGGGTTGTTTTAGAAGAATCCTCTTAAGGATAAGTTTGGAACACTCTCTGTGACTCTCTGTAGCCAGTTGATTTGTGTATGGAGAACACACTGCACAGACATAGGGTCATCTCAATTGCATCTATTTAAATACGATAAAAGTTTGAAATCGGTTAAAATTTCAAATTCGTTTTTCAAAGCAAGTATGTGGAAGAGTGGAATTAAGGTCAAACCGAAATCGTCACATAGGGTGCTCGTGATTATATCACAGAGTTGACACTCCGTCCGATAAGGCTTAACATTGTTAATCCATTCTTGGAACTTGAAAATTTCAATGGAACACGTATAAGTGGTACCTATGAGACTTGGACACTATACGTGACGTCATTTCTTGAGAGGCTTTCCACGTTTCTCTCTGCAATACATCTTGAACAAGGCATTGCATCGTGGTGTGGTTTTCTATATTCTACTTTAGTTAACAGTAGAATTTAAATCAGTTGAATTATCTTATAATATTTTTAAAAATTCAACATAATTCAACAAAATATGTGTTTATTAAATTGAAAACCCATTAATTTGAAAATCCATTAATTTGATCCCTTTTTTTGTTGGCAAGTTAATAATGAAGAAAAATCCACTTGGATACGTTTTCCGTCCTGTTAGTAATCTTGAATTTAAATTCACGGTCATCATTGAGGTGTGCTCTTAGTTTTGAATCGAAACAGAGTGCAGTATTTTTTTGCATTCTTCACATAACTAACAACTCCCTGACCTTTAGCTACTGGAAATTTCAAGGCCGCAGAACGTAAACTCATTATTCAAACCTATCCTGAGACGCCTCCATTCAATCCCTAAACAGACACGCCACTTTCTTCAATTCTATTTTCACATTATCCTACCATCAACGTCTTGGTCTACCTACTCCAGTTTGATTTAATGTTATGGAACGTACCACCACTAGCTCCAGTTTAATTTTCAGTAACGGAACGCATCAGCTCCAGGTTCATTTTAAGTCACAGAACGCATCATTTCTAGTTAAATTTTCCGTTATGGAACGTACCAGCACCAGCTCCAATCTAATTTTCAATAACGGAATGCATCACCTATAGTTTTATTATAAATCAATCTTGGAAAGTACCAGTACCTACTCCAGTTTAATTTTCACTCACGGAACGTGCCAGCATCAGCACCAACTAAACTTTAATTTTCCATCACATAACGTACCAGCTCCAGCTACAGTTAACAAGGATCATTATTTGCTAGTATTCATCGGCGAAACTTATTATGATTCATGTAGAGATCATACGTCAACTATTTATAGTTTGGGATGTGCGTATACTGTTTAGATCTTCCATCCATCCCTTTTGAGCTACTTCAAAACGTGTCATTCAGATGTGTAACTCTTAGTTTTTAGGAAGTGACCAAATCTTTCCACTCATTGATCTTCACAATATATTATTTATTTGATCAAGAGTAGCAAGCTTCTGTTTTAACTTGACCATTAGGCATTGCATCTGTCCTTCTATCCGGATATTTGTTCTAATATAAATGTTAAATTCTTGTATCAATTTTAACGAGATTTTTCAGTGACATTCGTTGAGCCTAAGCCCAAGATGTTTGTACATAGTTTTTCAATCTGTTTCAATATGGCGGCCACTCAAAAGATTCATCATTTAATACCCTATCTCAAGTGATTTGAATTTAAAATTCTAAGCAATTGAGAGAACAAGCCCAAGACAGGGATAGGTGGTGTAGTTTTGTAAGTGCGGCAAGTAACTTTAAAGCTCCTAATGCCATAGAGTAAGTAAATAGGTAAGTATTCGATGAGTAACTAGAGTGCAATTTTTTTAAACATTTTAATCTCTATCGGTACTGTAATGCGAGATTGACCTCTTAAACTTTGTGAAATATGGATATTTTCTGTAAATATAATGTATTATTGATTATATTAGTCATTTGTTTTCAATATAACTCTTCAATTATCATCCGTGAAAACAGGACGGCGATTCATGACAGTCTACTTCAAGGAGCGTCTCAACGAGGTCGTGTGTATATGGTGTTTGTTAACTGACGATCAAAGTGCTTCAGAGCATTTTGAGGCTGGAGGAAGGTGTTTTTTCCGCGAATTAATAACTATTCTATACAGACAGTGTTTTTGAACCGTTAATTTCATAAACCTTTGAATATTAACGAACAGTATTTCGGCCCTTTCAGGGCCAATAACTCGAAATTCTTTGTGCCGGTTCAGCGAACGATTTATTAGTGTCGACACGAACGGCTAGTGAACGGTCGGCTGGCTGGTCAATCCCAGAAACGTGTGAAAAGTGTTACAGTTAAATTCGATAATTGAAAATCTATAATGTTTACCGGCTCGGACATAGAAGTCACGGATTATGAAGACGTCAATGACACTATGTCTGAGAAATCCCAGGATGGAAGCATGGATACGTCATGCATGCACAAGGAAGTTAACCACTGGGGAACAACAACCCGGACATTCGCAAACTAAGCAAGGTAATCACCATCATTATGACCTAAACTATGAACCAGTCACATCTCTCAAAAGGAAACACAGGGCCAAAACCGGAGTTGATGTTCCAGTGACAAAGACTATAAAGGTAAACAATAAGTTCTCCACATTGGCTAGTGGGCAAGACAACAACGACCAACATGGTGCCGCTATGGAGTCATCAGATGATACCCTGTGTGAAGAAACTGGATCAAAAAAGGTAAAAACACCTCCCATTGTGGTACCAAACACGGTGGAGTGTAACAACATAATAAACTCCTACATCGGAATCTAAAGTACGACTACAAACTGTACTGTATAGCGCAGGGCATTAAAATTATTACGAGTTTTCTTAGGGACTACTCCTCACTGTTAAAGCTTCTCAAGGAAAATTCCCTCGAGCACTACATCTATATGCTCCAGAAGGATAAGCCCTTTAAGGGTGTGATTAAGGGTCTTCACTCCATTATGCCATTCGATGATATAAGTTTGGAGTTCCCTGAAATGGGTTTCACGCCCAAAAATGTGATACAACTTTTCACAAAATCCACCCCACAAATGGCGACACCTAGGCCCCTCCCAATCTTTGTCTGCACACTGGAAAAAAACCCAGTCTGTTGCAAGGATTTACGAAGTCAGGGCTATAAACAACACAATTGTAAAGGTAAAATAATACCGTAAATCGGCGAGCATGGTACTGCAGTGCCACCGATGCCAATGCTTTGGTTACTCCAAAAATTATTGTTCCTAAACCCCACGATGTGTCAAGTGTCTGGGTGAGCATTTGACTACAGCCTGTTCCAAGAAAGATAGAACTACGCCAGAACGCTGCGTTAACTGTAAGAGTGAGCATGTGGCGAACTATAGGAACTGTCCAGTACTAGTCAGGGAAGTCGAAAGACGCAACAAGCAACTGGACAAGTCTACCCAAGGGGTACATAAGGTAACGGAGCTAATTGATCCAACCAGCCAGGTCACCCAACGACTTAGGCGAAACAGCATCCCAACGGAAATGCAAGCTCCCGTGGCTAAGCGGTTATCATACACAGCAGCCATAGTAAACCTCCCCCAAAAATTTAGCAAGGGAAATTTAAACACAAATGAGGTTTCTGAGCTAGTGGACCTCCTTAAAATTTTCAAATAAATAAATCTGTCAGACCTTCTTGCATACTTTAAAAAAATACCTGGGCAGACTAAAAAATGCCCCCGACAAAACCACAAAGGCCCTAATTTTACTGGAAGCAGTCACTGAATTCTTCTGTGATCGCAAATAATCAAACACATCACCAAGGTGACTTTTTGAACATAATTTTCTGGAACGTCAATAGTATCATACAGCAGGCTCAAGAATTGGAACAGCTATTACAGACATACGGAGTTGATATCGCTCTCATTTGTGAGACGCTTTTAACACCAACATAACCTTTGACTTCCTATGGGTACAACATTTACAGGACTGGCAGACCTACCGGTAGAGGTGGGGATAAGGCCGTCCTAGTTAAGAAGAATCTGAATCATTACCACACAGTTATACCGGGTATGGTGAATATAGAAACAACTTCAATAATAGTTCCCATACCACGGAGCGAGATAATTTTTAGTGCTGTGTATAGGAGCCCTTCGGTCCCGATCACAGCCCAAGATCTAAATACACTTACAGCCAAGAAAAATTTATTTGCCGCTGGTGACCTTAATTGTAAACATACACACTGGAACAATCACCTATCTAATCAAGCTAGTCGTACACTGGCGGAACATGCGACCTTGAAAAACTATGTGGTTTTGGCACCGGAGGAACCCACATTCTACCTCTCCAATTACAGAAATCTACCGGATGTTCTTGATGTGATACTTACAGATTTCAACCAACAGCCTGAAGACCTGCAAACTTTAAATGAACTTGATTCCGACCACATCCAGGTTTTCTTTCAGCTCCCAATAAATACCAATCCCTGAAACTCTTTTCTTAGAATAAAGATTCCAAGCACCGACTGGCCCAAATACCAGGACACTTTAGACAGGGTTATACCTCTAGAATGGAAGGTTGAATCAACTGAAGAGGTGGACAACTCGGTCCTCCTCTTGACATCAAAGCTGCTTGAGAATCATCAGGCGTCAATGACCTATGAGGCCCCTATAATCATCTTAAAGAGGGAACATCCACACCTGAACTTTTTGATAGCCCAGAAGAGGAAAGTGCGCCATTAATGGCAGACATCCCGTTTGCTGAGACATTGAGCCGAATATAATAGATTAAGGGCTCAGGATCACCGTAGAGCGAAACAGTTGAAACTAATCCGCTGGAACGAGTACGTTTCGGAAACCGTCAACAGTAGTGATAGTGTGTGGAAGATTATCAAGTAACTTAAAGGTGACAACTCGAAAACTAGAACTCCGGCCATTCACGGACGTCATGGAATGACTTACACAGCCGTGGCCAAAGCAGATGCTTGTAAAGTGGTCAGGGCTCTAGACCATTTCTTTTACATAATTAAATTAGTTTGCCATTGTTTACATGTTAATATGATCATACTGAAGTACTAAATTTATAATACATTATTGTTTTCCATTTGTCTAGGCCTAATATAAGCTCTATGTTAAAATCAAATGTTTTAATCATATTTAAGTGTGGGGTTTAATATTAATTATAAGTTGTCTAAATCTTAACCAAAGTTGTAACCAGTATTTGTTTTAAATTTCAATTATTATCTTAATTTTTCGGCCTTTAACTTTTAAATCTAGTATTTTTCATTTTTGTAAAGTCTTTGTGGGTATTTTAGCTTCGTCTAAATTTATTACTTTTACTTTTCACTTTCTAGCATCGTTCTATTTAATCTTATCTGTACCCGGAAGCTGTGAGGTGCACCTGTGGCTTGCACATGTGGCCTCACAGTGGAAAGGGGAGGTTTGGCGCGAACAGCTAGCCAATCAGCACATCTGATTAAGCGTCTGTGTTTGACCCTATGTGGAAGGGAAGCGTCAGACGCAAGGCACTTCCTGGCCAGCACGCGAGTTGAGAGGACGTGTATTGAAAAGTTATTTTCGTGTGGATAAAAGCGTGCGTAGAGATGGGTGGGAGGAAATCTAGACCATGTGGCTAAATGCCCACTTCATTAACTATTTAATCATCTTCATGTACAGTGTATTTTGGTTTTTCTTTACATTAAGTAACACGGTGAAAAATGTCTAAAATGTTTATATATAATAAAACTTAAACTTCTACTCTATCAATTTCCACTTATTTGATCGGCGATGTCCTCTACCCCCACCATTAGTTATTAACCCCGAGATGCTCTACCAAACCAACTGACTGCCGTGGACCGATACAAACTACAAGCTGAGAAGGAGAGGAAGAGAGGCGACTAGGTACATGCTATAGCTGAAACATTGGAAGACCAATTCAAGGTTAACATCGAGCCCCAGGAAGAGATCTTCACCCGGGAGGGGAAAGATGAGGTGAACCTATATATCGAGGAACCTATACAGGTGCTACCACCCCCGGTGTCTAGACATGAATTGGAACATGTTATCAGGCATCTAAAAAAGAATAAAGCCCCAGGTGTGAACCAAATATCAAATGAGATTCTGTGCCATGCTCCTGACAAAGTCATTCTACTCCTGACTTCCATATTTTCTGCCGCATTAAAGTGGGGCTACTTTCCGAAAGTTTGAAGGGTAGCAGACGTAATATCTATCCCGAAGCCTGGCAAAGACTCCAAAATTCCGCAGAACAAGAGACCCATCAGCCTACTCAGCTGTCTTGGTAAGGTTTATGAAAAAATAATTCTTGAAAGGCTAAAACAGTTTGCCCAGGAAAAACGAATACTTCCTGATATTCAATTTTGTTTCTGGAGCCGCCACTCCACAGTACACCCGATCACCAGTTTTGTGGAAGAGACAACAGAGAGTTTTAACAAGAAGGAAATTATATTCGCAGTTCTTATGGACGTTGAAAAGGCGTTTGATAATGTCTGGCATGTTGGTCTCCTACGAAAGATCATTGACTTCAATTTCTCTAGGACGTACATCCATACGATAAGAAGCTTCCTCCACGGTCGTTACTTTAGGGTAAAAATGGAAGGTAAGAGGTCATCCCTACACAACATCAGACCAGGAGTGCCGCAGGGGTCTGCCCTATCACCGTTTTTGTACAGCATTTATGTTGCCGACATCCCTACAGATCAAAAAATAAGCATCAGGATATTTGCGGATGACACACTGTTTTACACCTCACACAGGAACATCAGGTACGGGTTTAAACACATGCAAAGATACCTGGACCAGTTCGGCGACTGGCTGGAAAAGTGGAGAATAAAGGTAAACCCTGATAAATACACGGCTATCAGGATAGCTAAAAGGAATAGCCAGCCACCGGACCAGTTTAGTGTCCGGCGTGAAGACATTCTCTTCTGTAACGAAATCAGATATTTCGTTGTCATAATGGACTCCCGCCTCAACTAGAAACCTCACGTCGATAACTCGAAGAAAAGGGCTATGGAGGTCTTTGTCCGTATTACGGACTATTCAATAACCAGGTGCTGAATACTGGAACAAAACTTCTCCTCTATAGGAATCTAATCCTTCCTCTACTCGTCTACGCCTGTGAGGCGTGGAGTTATACGGCACCAAATGTTTTGAGCCAGCTTCAGGTGGTCCAAAACAAGGTACTCAGGTGTATACTGGGAGTCACCACAAGAACAAATAATGTATTTATCCACGCTGAGACTGGGCGCAAGATGCTAAGGGAGATCTACGAATAACGAAACAGAAGATTCTACATCAAAACCCGAGAGCTAGAGGAAAATTCAGTAGTTATAAACCTAGGGCAGTATAACCCCCGAGAACCAAGGATGTACAAAAAGCCGAGACTGAATTAAGTTTCATACTCAGCTCAGTAAATTCCAAACCATACTGTCCTAGTGCCATTTTCTTATTTCCTTATTTATCCCATCAACTCGACCTAGCTTGACATTCGTCAGTAAATAATTTTTTCACAAATTCGCAATCATTTATTCATCCTTCATTGAGTGTTTAGTATGAATCTGTGTTTTATCTTTCAGGTCATCCAGATATCACACACACACACACACACACCCCAAAATACATATAGGACCTGACTGCGCTTGTGTCTATCATCACAGTGTACTAAGGCTCGATCTATATATTTCACATCATAATACTCTCCCCACTTAACAATTCCTTCTTCCAACTCCACCTTTCTTCCACAATCAATAAACACGCTCACCAAAAGAGGTTATGGTCTGTGAGAACAGATCGGTACTCTTAGGTACTAACAAGCCAATTACTTTCTCTGAAGGTCGCTTCTGACTGTCAGAGCTGGTAGACAGGCAAACAAGGGAGAGGGCGTGGAAACAGATGGATAATATTCAAGTAAATGTGACATATAGTTTAAAATGTTCAAATATAATATAAATGGTTTAAACATTAAATTTTGTTTTTTGAAAGTCATAAAACAATAATATGGACCTTTTAAATAACTGCACCAGTATTCATTCCGGTATAGGATAAAACAAAATCGTGTATTAGGCCATCCTCTTTGCTGTCAGAGTCAATTTTTGACCTTTTGTTTCAGATCAGGCGTGCTAAGCGCTTGCCCAACCATAGCACATCTTTAGCTTTGAGGGGATATTTATTTACACATGCTTGATTCTATTATTTTTGTATACCTCTTATTTCAAAATCGTCTTTTCCTTAATACCCCTGCATTAAGAACGTTGCCTACCTATGACGTCATAGCATGTCAAGATAGAATTTCCCATAATGTTTACGTTTTATTCGCAGGTTTTAAAGATAGGACATTGAATTAAAAACCATACATTCTTAAGTTATTCAAAAAATTGTCTTACGTTGCCACAAAATTATTCTAGTGATCTTAAAGTACTGTACCTAGTTATATTTAATAAACGTATTTTTGTTTAAATCGTCTACATCTCTTGTTTATTCATGAAAATGGCCTATAGGAATCTTACTGCAAAGATGTAGATTTTATAAAGTTCATAAAAGCCTCTTGTTATCATAAGAAAAGGGAAACAGGGCATTTTGAAATGCAAGTCAATACTTTCCAGGTGCAAATAGTATAGTGAGTGTATATACTCGTCAGAGGGAGAGGATAAGTGTTATCAGCAACTAAACAAGATGGCTCGCGTGGTGAAGTGCTAATTTTCTTCACACTATTTATATTTATTACATTGGTGTCTAGGTGTGAACGTGCTTAGGGTGTCTAAGTGCGGAAAAATAAGTTGCAACCTACTTTCCAAAATAGCTTCGAAATCACCAAGTAGCAACGTCGTCGAAACCAAAATGTTTTCTAAAAATACTTGCTGAATATACAATTAAAAATTCGAACGTTTGTCTATACTGCGTTAGACTACTTTTCTTTTGTTGATCATTTTGCCGTGTGCGGTGAGTTTTGTCTTTCCACCGTGTCTTTGTTCTTTATGGCTTTCTGTCAACCCACCAATTACAAAGTCTACCACGAGCGCTTGGCAGTAAATCAGTCTGCCCTGCGATTGGTAAGAACGATAGTAGCAAGAAGGGTGACGTATTATGCTTTCGAAAAATAACGCAAACAACTTTATAATGAGACTATTGGCGCTAGTGACATCATTTGTAATTCAAAGAAGTGTCTTTGTTAAGTTCGATCTCATTAGTTTACACATTATAACTTCATTATTGTTTCATTTCTGGTAATAAATATATTTCCTACAGTAAGGATATGTATATGGCTACTAATTTACTTTAAATTTTATTTGAATTAATATTAAATGTTTGTATTGCATTTTTTTTGTCGTGAGCAAAAAATGCAGTTTAAGCGAAGGTTCTATTTTCAAAGATTATCCTTATAATTCTTATGTGCAACAGTGTTATTTAAATTACCCTTGATTACATTTTTTATTTCACTAAGCCATTAAGTAAAAGTATAAAAATATATACATAAAAACTTTGTTCAATGCATAAAATTATTTTGTAATATTTTTTTAAATCTTAAAATAAAAGTGAGTCTATAATTTTAATGAAACAAATCAGAGCTATGTTAAATAACACATTATATGAGTATTCTCAAAATAATTGGGATATCTTTTATTTATTTATCTCATTATAAAGCCATTCAAATTGAAAATGTCTAAAGTTGGGTTTATTATTGAGTGTGTTTCCAATTTATGTAAGCTTGTATATCTTTAATTAATTAAAAACAAAAGCATAGATTTCTAGTATACTATGAAACCCACTCCATAGTAATAAAATAAATAATGATTAGATATTACTTTAGTATTAAAGATGGTTTGTTTAAAGAAGTCTGTAATATTATTTTTGTTTTTGTTATCGTACGTCTCCAGCGTTTGTCAACTAGATATTTCCTGGTCTTCTACTGGCAGTGGCGGATATGTAACCGTCTTCTGTGGTTGGGACACAACGTAGGTGCATAACTTTGTTCCGATGAGATGATGTGGATTATGTGGTGTTAGTAGAAGTCTCAAACTTAACTTAAGCCTTAAAAATCAGGCCATGGCAAACATAGGAACAATTCATCGACGGGAAAAATACCTATACAACGCCAGGAATCAAACCCGGGACCTCTAGATTACTAGCCAGGAGTGATGACCATTAGAGCAAGAGGCCGGCTTGTATAATGATATTAAAATGAAATCAACAGTACCTTTGTGTGATGGTTAAGGATGTTTTTCGGCCATCAGCTTTCTAATGTCAGAAAAAGCGTAGGATAATCCAATCGTAGGTCTGGTTCTATACTAATTATGTTTATATATTTATTTTTAATATGCACAGGAACTTAGAACATTGTCCCGCACAGATAAGTGGTGAAAAATGGCGTTTGGAAATGTCTGGTTGCACTGAAGGAGCATCGACTAAGAAACGATATTGACGCAAATGGCGAATATCTTTCTATTAAGTGAAAAAACAGATTAATAATAATAATTGACTGTGGGCTCACGCTTTTGATATTTTTAAAATCTAGATTTTGCTTATGAATGGCCCACTCACACAGGACTTTTTGTGTACTCCAGATTTTGTCCAGCTTTGAAATATAGTTTCTTACACCTCAGACAGGTGGGTGTTAGTAAAGGGTAGTAATAATTGTAAATCTCTTTTTTTGCTGATCATTTAAAAAGCCATTTCCTATTGCCTACTCTTTTCTGGCCTATATGAGTTTATTTATTTTGGTGGTGGTTGTTCCTTTCTTCCATCTCTCTTACAGGGCCCTAAAATGTCGGTGTTTGCACATCTAGCAATCAAGGGGGATGTTTATAGCTAATATATTCATCCTTTTCCGATACCTTAGCTCAGTCATTAGCATGTATGTATACTGAGTTAAGGGGCCCGGGTTCGATTCCTAGCATGGCTGAAAAATGTATCATCGGTGAAATCTGGGTTTCCCCTTTCACAATGATGAAGTAACGGCAGGGGGCTGGATGTTTATGTTTGTTCTAGATTTAAGTTAGCTAACAAATCGGTTCAGAAAGTGCACGTTAAATACTAAAAAAAAAAAAAACTGAAATACTTAGATTCACGAACGTATCTCGTTATTCTGAAACCTTTCTTAAAGTGATTGATCGTGAATCCAAAACCTTATTTACATTTATTTTTATGGGAAAACCTACGATCGGCTTCTGAGCCCCCAAAAAATCACCCATTTATGATATTCCAGGCACTTTGTTCATTGCGGTTATCTAGCCAGTGCGTAAAAAGCCTTTTGAGCTTCTTAAATAATGGCTAACAACAGATTCAGTAGTCGTGATTCTTATTCAGGAAGATTTTTTGCACTATTGATTCTGATAAAAGCATGACAAGAAGGATGTTTTTGTTTTTATGGCCTGCTTCAATTCGCTTTATTACCTCTAATTTTACACTTAAATGCAACACATCTATCTCTATTTTTAGGTTTCCCAAATTCTCTTCTTTTTTATCCAATTTCTTTCTGTTTCAGTGGCTATAATGCCTTAAATGAAAGAACAAATGAGAGTTTAAATCAGGCATACTCCAACAACTGAATGGTTTGAGTACCTATTGTCTTTCATAGAGTAGATAGCAAAATAATAAAGAAAAAATTGAATCCAAACCATCCGCGAGCTAGAGTAAATATGGAAGTAAGGTTATAATACCCTAAACTCTATTTTGAAATTTTTTGAGGGGAAATACTAATTTTACATTTTTAGTGTCATTTTGAAATCCATAATTATTTTTTTAAGATCATTAATTTATTATACACATTTTTTTATTTAGAACACGAGTGTATATTAGACTTTTAAAGCGTTTGATGTTTTTATAGATTTCTTAAGACAATACGTTAGCAAGCAGAACTATTTCAAATAGAGAATAGTGGAACTAATTCAATATAAATCTAGCTAATGGTTTTATATTTGTGTGTTGCACTTGATGACTTATAACTTTTCTATTAATATAATCGATAAAGAACTCAATACGATTGTATACACTTTTTATAATATTATTTGTGCCTCTTTTTCATGCTAAACAATGACGATTAACAATAGTAAGCTTTAAGAAAATGCCTAATATTTGACTAGAAAGCTAGTAGCCCGCAGACTAAACGGGAAGGTCGACGTTCAAGTCCCAGCCGGGTGTATTGTGGGTAGTTTTCCTAAATGGTTTAATACTCTTCCTCCATGTAAATGTTGGTACGTTTCCTCTAAGTTCTATACTATTCATTCCAACCCCGCTATAAAAATGTTACTATACCATTAAATATAAAAGTTTGCATACGCATATATGAACCCCTCCTAGAGGGGACATCAAATCCCAAGAGG
Source organism: Timema bartmani (assembly GCA_902151455.1). NCBI lineage: Eukaryota > Metazoa > Arthropoda > Insecta > Phasmatodea > Timematidae > Timema > Timema bartmani. The sequence goes on from CABFWB010002801.1 coordinate 13,428, forward strand.
GGTACAAGCCCCCTGAATTCCCCCCATTTATAAGCGCTTGATGGGTAGTAATGTGGGGTGAAAAATAAAATAAAGCAGCATTATTTACCTGCAATAGTGTGTTTGGTAGAGCAGAAAGTAAGAAATATACATAGAAATTATACAACTTAAAAGGATTTTAAAATGTATAATATTAATATTGCACGTCTGGTCTACATCATTCGTAGCCCAGTTTGTGGAAACATTAGCCAGAACTAATGTTTCATTGTCCAGAGGACGCCCGAATGTACTATTCGTACATCCTTTCCGTGGAGGTTATTTTCATGTCTCGAGATGAGACGAGGGTGATAGTAAGTATGAGGGTGTGGGACCAGTGGAAACTCTTAAACATAACTTGAGCCTAATTAACCAAACCTTGGTGACCGTTGGGTTAGTTCCTCTTTCGGGAAAAATATCCAAGATACCATCAGGGAATCGAACCTGGGACCCCTAGGCTCGTAGTCAGGAAAGAAAAAAGAGTAGCAAAGGCTTTTTTTTTTCAGGAAAATTTTAATCTGATGAAATTCCCCTTTTTCACACGTTATCTAAATTAGTTTAATTTAATTATTTAATTGTACTTAGAGGTTAGAGAGTAGCTAGGGGATTACATTTACTTTTAATCAATGTTAAACACTTAAGTTGGGGATCTAAGAAACGTGAGAGAAGGGCGGTGTTTTTGCAGTTTTTATAGCAAAACATTTATTTGGCCAAAATATATAAAATATTACTCCAGTAGAAACATAAGAGTTTAATTTTCTTCGCATGGTGATATCAACCGTTATTAAATATCCGTCTTGAGCATAGCGGCATTAGACAACAAACTTTTTAAGCGAAGAGAAAAAGTTGTCATTAAATTCCATGTCACCCTTGAGAGATAGTCAAGAAATGTTGGGGTCAACATGTGAAGAAAATTAATTTATATGTTTTTACCGAAGCAATATTTGATTAATCTTGACCAAGTAAATGTTTTAACATCAAAACTGCAAAAACACTGACCTTTTGTCGCGTCCCCTACATCCCCACCTTTCAAAGCCAACCATAGCCAATCCACGACCTTCGAGGTTTTTCTGTGCGTTCCACCAGCTCAAAATGAAATATTTCAAATTGCACAAAGAAACCAGAAAATATTAACCTTTCAGAGGTGTTTCAGACTGATAGAACTTATTTTTTGTTTCCTTTCTTTCAGATTATTTCCTTGTAGAGTGTAGAGTTCAATTTTTAAAGAAAGAGTCTTTCAGAAAACACAAACATTTATTTTTGCGGTCAAAATTGATAACAGTCTCCTGTAATTTTAGAGCTATTGATAATATCTATCAGGTGTGACAGCTGAAGATCACATGACTTGACATATGAATACGTGAAAGTAAAGTTCGACACGTTAGCTCAGTTGGTAGTGTGTCTACGCATTGAGCAAAGGGTCCCGGGTTTGATTCCCGGTATGACAGAAACCAATTATCTTTGGTAAAGTGTGGGTTTCCCGGTTCACAGTGTTGAATTAATGGGCGGGGGTTGTGTGTTGTGTCTATTATAGATTTAAGTTAGCTAATAAGTCGTGTACTGATATAATCAGTCAGTTCAGAAAGTGCACATTAAACACCTCAAATAGCTAGCTAGTAACTTTTTCAGATGACAGATAAGGTCCTTCCTGTGAAAATTGGATTATATTTATGCAATTATTTGTTATATTCGAATAATGATGCGTTAATTTTTTTTATTGTATTTGGGTATTAAGTTCTATAAATTTCAAGTCTGGTCCATGGCCCACTTCTCAATAATTTCTACGGCCCTCAGTCGTAGGAAGGTTGGACACTGTTGATATTTAATATATAATATAAGATTATTAATAATAAAGATTGTTTGCATAAGAGTTGAGATCCAATACACCTACAGGCTACATCCATTATTTCCCTAGAATTTTAATACTGCCATTTTGATCGAACCCCAAAATATGACACCTATTTATCTGTCCATCAACACGGAAGTAAATTGCTCACTCAATGTGACAGTTCTTGGTCACTCACCCAGCCCTGACATGTGACTCGGATTTGCAAATCATGCCGACTCATTGGTTTTTGTCACGTAGGCTTACATCGCTCCCGTCATCAATGACGAAATAAACGGGTCCTCAAAACATACTATCTTTTTTTAATACTGAGAAAATATTGTGATGGTGAAACGTTTTGGAGTTTACTACTACGTTTATTAGTAAATGAATTTTGAAAATTAACAGAGTATACTGGAGAAATTGGTGAAACTTTATTGTGATGAGTTATGACCAATTTCAAGTGTAGAGTACAATAATGAAGGTAAATACATACATAATTGGACTGATCTTTTCAACTGAAGAATTATTTTTTGTAGACCTCAACCGAAGCTCTCAACAATGAGGTTTTGAAAATACTCAAATTATATTGCTGCACCCTTTATAAAATACAATTATGAGAATGTATACCCTCGTTTGCGTGAAAGGAGAGTGGGAAATCATTGTTTTTAAAACAACCAATACAATTTCAGGAAGGTGCCATATTCAAATAGAGATGTAAGGGGTTAAATAGATGAAAATTGTTATGTCAAGCAGATCAGATGATGATGTAGTCGCGTACTGGTGTACCAAAATAGCACCAAAAAAAAGAAATCACAAATGGTGGATGCATTTATTTATTGATAATAGCTACCAAAATAGATTAGTGTTTTTATCAGTGATTTTGAGAACTACTGCAAACCAATCTTCAAATTGATGACCATAGCTAAATAGAGAGATAGATAGATAGTACTTACAAATTAGATAGATAATGGACACTGAAATCCCCATCAATGACATAAGATGTAGTGTGAGCTTTAAATATGGTTAGAGTAAAATAAGCAAACTCATAAAACCAATAAAGAGATACGCGCTGGTTTTGCCGTGGCTAATAAATGTTAAAAGAATATGTACCGCCCCACTCTCACTCTATAGAGTTACGGCCACAATACACTAAAAAGGAGAGGGGCGACAACTAAGGGAATTATAATATGAAAAGTGAAACATTTGCAAAAATATAAAATATTTGAATTATTTATCCAATGTAACAAACAGTGTTAAAACAAGTTGCATGTCAAACTGAAGTGTGTTGGAAAACAAATAAATTATGGTATTATATTTACTTGTCTAGAAGAGACCAATGAAATAAACACAATTGTTGCTATTATTTAAAGAAAACTTTCTTTATGATATACAAGCTTCTAATTCACCACAGTGAATTAAGATCAAACAAAATTAGTATCAAAAGTTTAAATTTTAAATATTACAAAGTTTTAAAAGAGCTTAAAGAGCCTCTTTGAAACGATTTACAACGCGTCAGATTCACACCTGTGAATAGTTTTAAATTTAGGGACTAAATTTAAATTTAAATATCGCACCAGATATTTACTTAAAGTTTGTACTCCTAAATATTTTACAAGATCGTAAAGATCTTAATGAGCCTCTTTTAAATGTTTTACAACGCGTCTGATTCACACCTGTGAATACAGACAAAACAGTTTTAAATTTAAGAATTTTAATTTTAAGTAAATAAATTTAAAGTAAGTATCGCACCAGATATTTACGTAAAGCACAAAGGTTTGACTTCCCGACTAAACTCAAACCTTCATGGGACCATTTAACCTCGTCACTTTTAGAAGAATTATTTAAGATTCCCACATTTAAATTTCTAAATAGACAAACAAAGTTACGTTAGAAAACTTATAAATTTTGCCTAAATGAATCTGCGAATATTAAAGTCAAACTATAGTAATCAAAAATAAGTTACTTTAATATTATCATCCAAGAAAATAAGTCTGCTAAGTACCCAATAAAAGAAACATAGTCAATTTAAAAATTTAAATTATTACTGATAAGTGATAACCACAAAAGCAAAAAATTTAGTATTTTACCTAAATATTGCAAACATGAAACGAACCAAGAAATGTGGCTACTTATTTAAACCAAGAAAATAAAACGATTCTAGCGCCCATGCGGTGACAGGAAACATTGAGTGCTCCATAACAAAATGTATGATTAAATTTAAAGTGTTATCAAAACATTACCGACGCCTACACTGACGGATTTCCATTACAAACTAAACCAAAGTATTTAAGAAAATCAAAACCCTTCGCAGTAATATGTAGTTTATAGATTCAAACAAAGAAATTATTATCCGCCATCCTGGCTTAATACCGTCCTAGTCCTGAAGAGGACTTCTCGTGGAGGTGGTCGTAGTAAATGGTCATTGATATCTTCTTTGCGCCGTCATTATATAGGTCCAGTTTCAAGGAAGGAAGGAAGGAAGGAAGGTGGGAGATGTCCTTTGTTATTACGTCATTAGCAAGCATCAGGTTAGAAGGATGCTTGTTGTCATCACGTACACAAGGTTCTTGTTTGTCTTGATATTCAACCATCGCATTCGAATCATTTTCATAACATCAACTCCAAGACGCTGGACGCGCAAAGGTAGACCTATGCTTGTTAGGTCACGTAGGCCAGCCAGGTGTCCAACAACATGAGTGGTCTTGTCTTAGTACAGCACGGGCCAATCAAAGCATTGCAAGCTCACTCTGTTTAAACATCTGGGTTCTGCACAATTTGTAGCGCTTTTGGACTTCTCTTCGATCTAGCATTCGAGGTGATGAGACTGGACTTGCAAGCAGCTCTACTCCGGCAGACATATGCTTGAGTAGAACACCTATATTTGACATAATAAGATCGTGATGTTTAATAATGCTGGATGTCTATGAGTACAAGATTACTTTGGGATGGTATTTCTATTGCAAGATGTCTATGAATATTAGCTTCTTTAGGGGTGGGTAATATTTCTATTGCAGAATGTCTATGAATATTAGCTTCTTTAGGGGTGGGTAGTATATCTATTGCAGAATGTCTATGAATACTAGCTTCATTAGGGGTGGGTAGTAACATTGTCATAATAGCAGTACACGCTAATGTTACAAATATTTGGAAATTCCTATGCCTTATTTCTATTACTAGCGCTCTAGCCTGGTTAAAGGTGCGTTGTCCAAGCTACAACAGTTACCTGCGACTGCGGCTGGACTAGTAGTCTTCGCTCATGCGCGGTTTGAGTTTGACCTGAGACACGAGGCGATGGCGGCATGTCTCGCAGCACTGGGGGTGTGAGCAGTGCCTGTGACTAGAGCCGCAGCGATAGTGCTACAGTTGTAGCGACATTGCGTATATGTTATTGAATTTTGTGTGTTAATCTATTTTGAAAAAATGCTTAGCAATGAAAACTGGAGGTGCTAATGACCCACTCACAGGATGGGGTGCTTTGTGAGTTATTGTCCCAACATCGATGCGTATACGATTTAAAATGTCTGAAGTACAAGGACATGCATACATGTGTTCACCTTCTGTCTTTACCTTCTGTTGTGCAACCATATTAAAATCATTTCGTCATCTTTTTCCTCCCTCAAAATATTCAATAAGGTGGTAGCACCCGGATCACCCGTGTTCTCATCCATCTCAAAAGTGAATGGTGACTGCAGTTGGAGTAGCGTCTTGGAAAACACTCAAAGTGACTGTCACATGTGGCTAGTGTCGCCACGGTCTGTTGTGGCTGTAGTCGCACCTCACCATGGTCACAGGTAACTGTTGCAGATTGGACAACGCACCTTTAATTGGTGGTTTTAACCTACTGGTTCCGACATTCCCATGGTAATCTCGGCTGAAACAAAAAAATGAAGAACCAAATGCTTGGGCTTGGTACCCGGCACTGATCCTGCTCATTTTTCATCAAAGTTCACTTTTAACCAGTGCTTTGGGTTAGATGTTTATTACGAATACAATTACTATTGATATTAGATAAATATTTAGATAATATTTTTTCTTTATTTAGAAATAATTATCAGCTTAATTATTTTAAACGACTAAAACAAAAAATATATTTTGTTGGAATGTGCCCATAATACCGTTGCAACCTAGTAGATCACCTACGTTCGCCTAATGGATCTACCTATAGCTACTGAGCTAATTGTTGATTTTAAATTTAAAAGCTTAAGACATATTGAAAGCTATGGTCGACAACTGGTAGATCGTGATCGCGATATACCTTCTTCTGGCAAATTTCAGTCGATCGCGTCATAAAACTACATCTTCATTAATAGTCGATCTTTGAGCCTAACCAAAATAACCTTGATCAGTCATAATCGGTTATAGGAATTATTATCAAATGGTTTCATTTGAATATCTACATTTTATTTACTCTATTTTTTTTAGAGGGTACGTGATTATTTGAGGAAAGATTTAATTTAAGGAATACATATAGGCCTAAGAGGCAAAAACAAACCAAGAGCAAAGGCTGAGTAGAAAAAGATCTTTGATCTCAGGAACTTTGATAAGTTTATAAGTCGATCAGGGCACAATAAGGTTGCCGACACCTGCTATAAGGTATTAAATTTTTTTGTTTCTCACTAATGATTAAAAATGGGAAGGGGTATTTAACTTGACCTTTCTAAACTGACTAATATCAGAATATGACTGACAAACTAGTTTTATTAAATAACAGACACAATGCCCAGTCTCTAGCCATTAATTTATCACTGTGAAAGGTAAATCCATAAATTCAACCACTATCCATTTTCAGACATGACAAGAATCGAACCTGAAACCTTTAATTGGGTAGACAGATGAACTATCGATGTTTGTCAACTTGGTGAATTAGGAGCTATTTTCCGAAACGGGTTTCATCTTAACTTGATACACCCAAGGAATCTGTGCACAATCACACGTTATACACCAATATAAAAATATCTGATTATCTGATAATAAAACTTCCCTTCTTCCTCTGATGGGTATAAACACTCAATCTACTAATTGCGTCTGGACACCATTTCAAATTACCATTTTCTTGTTTCCTATTCTAGATAGACATATTTTTCCACAAACCTTTCTAATCTATATCCTGGTAAGAATATTCCACAAGCCATTTTCATGAATAAACAAATAGCCTGCGCTCTAAGCGATTAAAAAAAAAGAAGATATGTTTACAGAAAAATCTACTTAAATATCCAAAAGCATAATTTTGTGACAACATAAGACAATCTAACTCTTTAATATAAACTTGTATATTCTTGTCAGACCTAATAATGACCTATTTTATGGGTCTAAAATTACTTAAAATTTCTTAAAATTACAGCAATTTTTAACGTAAGTTGAAAAGGTCGCCCCCATTCCCCTCTTCAGCCCCCTCCAACCCATATGCATCTCCGGAACCACTGGGGTAATGGGGCCCATCTTCGGGGGGGGG
>CABFWB010002801.1:20828-44500 GCA_902151455.1 Timema bartmani
CCTTCAGATTCATCTTCGGAACGGCTGGGGCTCATAAATATCTAATGGAAATAAATAATCTATACTTTTTTAGTAATTTGTTACAAAATATTCACTATGGCGATCTAATAATCATTAACTAGGCCACTGACATCGTCTTCATTTAGTTGTATTCTTGATTTAAATAGCCTATGCAGTGTACAAGAATAGAGATGTCGTTGGAATCTCTATGAAAAATTTGTTTCTTTATTGTTTTGTTTGGTTATTCATGTCGTGTTTGTTGTAAATTAAGATAACTGAAAATGAAGATTACTGAAAATGTCTATATTGTTTATTTTAATACCCAAATAAAAGCAGTTTCTCTCTAGTTTGCTGGCTATTGTGATTATTGATACTTTTTCTGATTTAGTTAAAATTTTATTGTATTGAGCTTTTTCATCCGTAACTGGTCTAAATGAGAAAATAGTGAAATTAGGTATTTTTCGGCTAGCTCAAAAAATACTAGTAAACGCTGGAGAAGATATCTTCGCATCTTTTCTCTTTGACGTTGTAAATGGAAATTTGCCTTCTCAGATGAATGGGAATCAGTATTTTGCGGTACTTTAACATCAACTTAGAGAAAAATTATCTGTGGGCGAATTTCCTTACAAAAATTTGGAATCACTGATTCAATCTGGTCAAATTATCGATCACGCCTTCCTTGCACCCAAGAACGATGACTGTGCGAAAATCAATGCTGACGTTATTTTGCGCCTCCCTGGAGATAGTCGAACTTATATTAGTATTAATACGGTTTATTCAGATAAAGCCCTTGATCGCATCCACTTTCTGATATAATTCCTCAACAGCATCGAAGTTAGTGGAAATTAAAGTCAACTCAGCTGCCATTCTTCTGAGGAATCTCAACATTACAAGAGGACTCATCAACGGAACAAGAATGCAGGTAACTCAAATTAACACAACATTAAATGTAAAATTCTCACTAGAGCTTCAAGGGGTGATCACATAAACAAAAAGCATGCCTCGAATCAAGTTTTTTCCGTCATCATAGGTTCTCCCGTTCAAATTCTATCGATCTCAGATCCCTGTAGCTCTCACTTTCACCATGACAATCAACAATAGTCAAGGTCAGAGTCTTGCTACAGTTGGGATGTATCCACCTAATCCAGTCTTCTCACACGGACAACTTTATACGTCACTATGGGTCGTTCTCGGTCTTTTAACGGAGGCAAGATCATTATCGAGGAACGAGAAAGCGGTGAGTAGAATATTTTGCCAACAGGCAAAATTGTAACAAATAATGTTGTCTATACTGAAGTTTTCTCAAACACTTCGTAGATATGAATGCCTCATGAATATATTATACATTTTCCATTTATAAATAAAGTTTCTTTAGAGCATAAAGTTACGTCTCTTTGTGTTTTATTCATTTGAGAAGAATATTTATTTTCCTTTGTTTAGACAAAGTCCTTACTTCAAAAAATATTTTTTTTTCTCTATTTTTACCTAAGTATTGCGCAATTTACGAACGGGTTTGATATTTTATATAATTATTTAAGAATGTTTTTTTTTCTATCAATGTTATACATTAAATGTCAAATTCTATCTTGGCTTTCAACGGCGTCACAGGTAGGCACTATCCTTAAGGTGTCAGGATAGTGTACTGTACAATGTACATGTTTAATTTAACACCACGTCTCAATACCCGTTTGGGTTTTCATATTTGTACTAATTATACTAATGTGTGTGGGATAAGAAAGGGTGAACATAGAGGAGATGTACCCACATGTGAATAAAGGGAGAGTGGAAACCCATTTTGTAAAAACACTCTCAGTAACATGTGAATAAAGGGAGAGTGGAAACCCATTTTGGAAAAACACTCTCAGTAGGCCTACACCCGACCATGATTCGAACCCCAATCTTTTGTCATCGGCAGTTCAGTCTATTGAGAGAGTGAGGCCTTAGACCATGCGGGTAAACCGTGTTAAAAGATTGTTAAGGACCATGTTCTGAAGTGTGTGCGCCAACCTGAGAAAAACTATTTCAATGGTGACAAACCTCGGAGCCATTGAAATGACAGTTCACTACCATGTGGCGAGAGGTTTGGAAACGGATGAGAGGGTGTAAGTTTCCACCCTCTCTCACTTAACCAGCCTCATCCTCTCGCGAGAGCAGATGTTCTTAGCTCAACCGACAATCCCTTCGTAGGCGGGCTCTATCTTTTTATGTTCTGTAACTCGGAGACTTTAGTACCAATACTAACTGATCGGGATTCAAACCGTTTCAACTTTTTTTTTGCATTGAATATTACCAATCTTCCAGGCTATCCACACATAAGTTAATCTAATAAGGTGAATATTAGTAGGGTTGAATTTAACGGAAATGTACCCACATTTGTGTGGTGGTAAATTGGTTAGCTATTTAGAAGAAAAAACCTCAGTACACTTGGCAAGGATTCAAACCCATAACTTCCCGCTTCCAACAAATCAGACCAGATGAGCCTACCGCCCAGGTCAACGTGCCCACCAATGCGAGTAATAAAATGTTTATAATAAGTTCAATGAATATGTTTTGACTAACAATAGCTCTACCACGACAAGCATAGGTGACCTCGGGGACTAAATGTCAGATTCATCTAGTCTGGTTTACCGGTGATAAGGATAAAAGGGTTTGAGTCCCATCCGGTTGTTTTAGGAGGGTTTTCCCCTGGATGGTCTCGCACCCACCCTCCAAACAAATGCTGATGCATATCCTCTAAATTCTACCTTCATCACCCCTACCTCATTAGCGTAACTAAAATGCACATGACCTAGGCGGGTAATATGACTAGGTCACAGACAAGGTATGCATACACAAGTCACTCAGTTTGATGGGAGTTTGGCTGCGCTCTTTGAGCCAGGTTGAGTCCTTGGGCACTGGGCAGTGCTAGTTGCAGTCCTCAGTGATAACAACACCTCCAAGTGAAACAACTCACCTTCGAACTATTCTGTTTAGAGAAGTGGCGGTTCAAACACAATATTTCAGTTACAAGCAATCCCCCAACTCACCCCCTTACCACATTTAAATCAACAAACCTTTTTAGACATGTAAATAGTCGACGGTATTTGAAAATTGTTAACAATTATACAACTTGAAAACGTACGTTTGAATACAAAAAGGACCATTTTATCCTACATGTTCTTTGTTATTTGCAGTCTGAGTAAGCTCATTAGAGGGGGTTAGTTTATGGGAAAGGGGGTGGGTCTGCTGCCTGATCCTTGCTTTGTGAACACTAGAAGGAAATTTTTGTCTGTTCTCTAGTAAAACCATCTTTAAAGTATACTGTTTTTTAAAATGCCTGCTTGATAGTGATGTTGCTACTTAGGACTGCACGTAGCGATCCCCGTGTTGAAGGAATAAAGCTCTCCCAATGAGGGCAGTCATTTTAACCTGAAGACTGTGGGTCTGTTGAATACCTTGTCTGTGGACTCGGTGGAAAAATAAAATATCGCCACTAACGAGAGTACTAAGGCCTCATCAAGTATTTCTGAGGAGTTACTATGAATTTCTTTTCGAATATGGTTGTCAATATCATGAAAGTTTAAAGTGGGTTTATAGTCACACATACCACAGAGCTTATTAATAATTAGTGCATATCGTACAGTGCACAACTCATTAAAATAAATGCTACGGTGCTGTGCACTTACTTTCTCTCTCTTTTATCTTAAAATAGAGACTTTACTAAAAATTCGTAAGATTTGTGAAACGAAATAATAGTATACATAGTTGCAGAGACACTCCATCACCAAACAGCATAAATGAAATAATATACATGTCATGGAAACTTTGAGAAAATAGAAATAATATCTGTCCTCCAAAGAGCATGACAATCAATTTCAATTGCCTAACGATCTCCATAAAATATTTACAACTTTACAATGATAAGTTATTTCGTATCTCAAATATTTGCAGGGATATGATCAAAAATGGAAATTTCTGCTTATATAAGGTACCCTTAGAGTAATTTTCATAGTAAAATGAGAGTTCCCCATTTTATTTGTAATGTTAAACAGTGCCTTTAAAAAATTTGGAATCAAAATCGTTAAAATGGATTTTAAGAAAATTGAGTTTTTCTCTTTTTGCCCTCCAGTAAACTACTCATAATTTTAGGGTTAGATATCTAATTCCAAATAACTCCAGCAAACTCTATGAAAACCTTAGATAGCAAAGTTTTATCCCGATCTGTAAAATTGTTTCAGCTCCAGTCCAAGATACAGCCACATAATATATAAATGACACCGTGAAAACCACTATTTCAGTCTCAGGGTGTCATGAAGCGTCTACATTTATCAAAATTTCAAGTTGGATTTCTTTGACGGTCACAATACTTCTTTCTCCGAGGAGTCGAAAGAAAGTAAAATAATTACAATGGTTTATAATGAAACATAGTATTTAAAGTATTACTTAAATCTAATGTCTTTTATTAACAGAAATTGGCTTAACCTCTTTGAACTACTTGTTAAGATTTCTTTAAGTACTTCAATAAAGGGCTTATTCGAGAAACCACATTTTTTGAAACCTGAAATTAACCTAATTTAAGTGGTGCCTGTATCGTTAGATCAAATTTGATTTTTATTTGTCTCATAATTTATTATTGTCATAGCCTATTTCTCAGTAACAAAAAAAAAGTGATATCTCCTTTTATTTTAAATCATAAATACAACAGTACTCATTGATTATAAAAATAAGAAAATTCGTTAGTAACAAACGAGCATGGCTACGACCAGACATTATAAGCATGAGCATAAGATAATTTCCGTCTTCTATGTATTCCGAAGTTTAATCAACATAATTAGTTTTGCACTATTCACTATGAATCGATTATAAACGTCATCATTGAAAATTATGTGTTTCAAATTCTTGCACTATTCACTATTAGTTATTTGTTAGTCACGAATATAAACCAAGTATTTTTTCTATTGTTTAAGTGATTTATCACTGAGACCACATTTTATGGAAAGGAACATAGATTAATCCTTACCGGACAGTGACTAAAATTAGACAGCATTATTCGAACGATTTTGTTACCTAGCAATAAGATATTAACACTGCCAATCTGAGTGTCTCATTATTGTAATTTATTCTTTTTAAAGATACGCCAGTTTGTAAGTTGTGTTCCTGAGTAATTTAGTGTTTAAAGTTCATGTATTGTAAGTATCTAAACTTAATTTACCATACAAAACATCAATAGATCGTTTTCTAAACTGGTTCCGAGTTGGTATCCAGCTGCTTATTCGTCCAGTTATTAGAAAAAAAAAGCCTACATGGCTACCTGGCCTTTATACTGTGACATGCATCAACCATTAAACTTCTTAAGAACGTTAAAATACATTAATAGTTTGCTATAAACTTAATAGAAAGGGGATAGCATTTATCAGAGTTGAAAGACAGCTACTCTTTCGATAAAGGCTTCTCATTATCTACCCTATAAATTGTATGAAATTTGTATATATATATCAAAGATAATGCCGCCAAGGAGTATTGACCCGGACAACAGCAACACATCCTTATTTTACCACATAAATATTAACATATTATCCCCCCCCCCCTTATCCCATCTTTTAAATGAAGGGAAACGGGTATATTTGCTAAGACAAAGGGAAATTTGTTGAAGAGAGATAAATTGAGAAGAAAGCTTTCCTCGGGACTTTTAGTTAAAGGAAGGAAATAGGAAGGGGGGAGGGGGGTTGTTCTCATTATCTTCACAAAACTGACTCCGACTTAGACACAAAAACCTCTTTCTCCACCCCTTACCCCACCCACCCTACGAAACTTCTTCCACAGCCACCACCAGCTCTCTCTCTCTACTCTCTCTCTCTTTCACACACAAACACACACACCACACCACACCACACCAACAAAATCCCAACTCCGTGTTCTTGTCTTCTATATAGCTTGCTCGCCTCTATATTGAAATTAACTTCACTTCACTCCACTTCACTTAATTTAATTGAAGATTAGGACCTACTAATTAAGTCTAAACTTAAGGAGTTTGTGCCTGTTTGGTAGTTTGCTTGAGAGCACGCGTGTGTGTGAGTAAGAAATAGAGAAATGGGTGTCCCAGTAGGGTGAGAGAAACGGAAGATTTTGGTAAGCTAGACCACTTCAAAGGCGTGAGAAAGCTTTAGTAATAATAATTGTAGTAGTAGGTAGTTGGCTTCGAGTCTTTGGATGTAGTCGTATCGCGTTGTCTCGGCTCGACTTTCTGAGGTAGCTAGAGAACACACAAATAGAATGTCTTGTTCGTTTAACTCGGGAGATTTTACCTCTTAGGATGACTCCTTTCGCCGAATGCCTTAGGAACCAGATTCGCTACCTTTTTAAAGATAGATATGCCATTTACAAAAAAAATAACAAAAAATAAGAATCTAGTAATTTGATGTTGAAACTTGGTAAAAATCAGCTAATCAAGTTTATGGTATCATTTCAATAATGTAGCCTATATTTTACTTCGCACCACGAATAAATTACTAAAACATTTTTTTTTTATATCTACATTGAAATAGTATTGCTTTTAAAACTTGGGAGATGGTCCTTAGGACAACGTATTCCTCCTAATTTCTATACTTATTTTGTCATTTAATCACTCTACAAAAAAAGATTATTTTGTTTTGGAAATTTAGCGTGAAACAGAGCTCAAAAAATATGGCTACTAGAAATTTATGTCTCGAGAATAGCTTTCTATCCATTTGTATTGACCAAACCATGAAAAATTATTTTTGAATAAACGTATTGATTTTTTAAACCACTTTTCTCAAAGTGTGGTCCTCACGGCCTATTATGTGGTTTGCAGGATCCCAGCAATTTTCGTATTAAAGATGAATTAAAGAATGTTGATCACATAAAAAAGGAGAGTTGGAAATGCAATATATTAAATATGCTCTATTTCTTTCCTAAGTAGACACAATTCACATACACCTGAAAGATATAACCTCAAGTCAACAAGTCTAAACAATTATTTATAAAAAAATTATGAGGTTTAGAGTGTCAAAAATAAACATAAAAATATAACCTACTAATTCAATGTAATTGTATGATTATTTTGCTTAGAATTTCATTTGATAAATTAATTTGTGTCTTGTATTTATAGCCGTAAAATTGAATCTTCTAAATATCATGTTTTTCCTGTATAGCTTTAATCCCCCTCCCCTAATCCCAGGGCTCTGGTGGTCTCCAAGTGAGCATAACTTCCATTTGGTGGCCCTCCTTTCCCAAAACTTTGAAAAACACTGGAGTTTAAACTCACATAGTATATACTAGAGTGTAAATTTTTTTTACTAAACTCTTCTTCTTTTCTACCCTGTCTGTCCACCTGGGCTATAAGCATTTTGATTATGCCAGTAGGGTTTTGATGAGGAAGTAAGCTGAAATATACGTTTAGATAGAGTGAGAAACTATTTAGAAATGAAACACATCACACTCGGCCGGAATTATAACCCTGAACTTCTCTTTACAAGAAAACCAAACTATATGAGCCTGACATTTAGTAAGCGTGTTCACCTATTCAGGCCGTTCGTTATGGAAATGAGAAAAAGGGTTAGGACAGAATAAACTAAATACATCAAAGTGAACCTAATAGCATTTTATCTCTTCTAAGTGATAACAAAAACCACACGATTATCTTGGTGACGTGAAGTTTGGGATGTATCAAAATGAAAATAAATTTAGTAACGTTTACAGTTTTAAAAATATAATCTAAATAAAGTTGACGGAATACAATATTAACTAATTTGGCTCTAATGCCTTGTCAAATTAAAAAGTGTGGCTTTTTTCCAACCACCTTACAATACCTCGTAAGCCACTTCACAAAATGAATATTCACTAGAAAGTGGTATTTGGAAGATATAATACGGAATAATTTTGCCGGTAAGAAAAGTTGGTAAAGTGTGAATGAAAATCGACATGAGTAGTGGTTATATTCCTAGCAAAGATAGTCAGGACCTGCTTCGGTGGCCACACGGTCTAAGGCAGGGGTCCCCAAAATTACTGAGCTGAGGGCCACATTAATATATTGAAAGTGCTAGGTGGGCCGGATCGAAAAAATAGATATAAACTTACATTATTGTATATTTTGGGTATATATACAGATATACCATAACATGTGGGACTCACTTCAGTGGTGAACCGGGGACACAAAAACAATGAAAAAACTAACATAAACATGTGTCCCATTTGAACTTTTTTCCTAGTTATAGTCATGTTTGTTCTCCGGTGATGTGGAGCTGCTCAACATTATAGGACGTGCTCAAAATGGAAACCTTTGGCCTAAATGGAATCCTGCAGTCATTGTGTCGTAGAATGCTGCACTATTTCAAACATACATTGCATTACATTATTAACTAAGTGGACTAAAATTTTAATACAATTATAATATATTTCCCCGACATATGGCCACATGAATTTCCAATTTTTTAAATAACGGCTTTCCTATGTAAACACTAAGTTTATAACTATAAATTGACTTGAATAGATGTGAGATGAGCATCCAACATAATTACCTCCTCCCTCACCAAATATGAAATGTTCCTCAGCCCCTGCTCTCAATAGACAGTTTATAAAACGCGGTTAGCGAGTGCAGAGGAACTATACACCACAGTATGTCTGTTTCTAATACTACCACAGGCCGCATATGATGGCATGCATGGAGATGGCTTGTATTTTATTATGTGCTACACACTGGAGCAGCAGCATTTTGGTATTTGTCATTTAAACTATTTTCTTCATTATCTGTTTTATTTTAACTCTGACATGGGTATTTATTTTTCCACGCCGGTCTCAAGCCCGGAGGAAGAGGAAACTCAAGGAACAACCTCGGAAAACGGACAGTCTTACAGTTGACCAAACCAGAACGAAAAAGAAAGTAATAATGAAAACAGTTTTGACACCCACCTTTATGTATGGAGTATAATGCTGGACTTTGACAACACAGGACAGGAGCATAATAAAGGCGAGGAAGATGAGACCTCTACGAGTCATAGTAGGAAAGATAAGGAGTGATAAAGTTAGAAATGAAAATATCCTACAGAAAGTAGGAGTTATACCGGTATTGAAGAAGATAGCGGCTGCCCAGCTGAGATGGTTAGGACATATTGAGAGGATGGAAGGAGAAAGAGTTGCTGTGGAGTGTTAGAGATGGGAGCCTGAAGGAAAAATACCAAAAGAAAGACCGAGGAGAGATAGCATGGAGGAAGTCCTCAAGAGAGAAGGGATGCCAAACATTCGGCAGCTGAGAAAGGGGGGAGCAGTGACTGACATACTGATCTGGAGGAGGATGCTGGTCCCACTGAAAGGTGCTAACCTAACTGGGAGATGAAGAAGAAAGAAGAAACTATTTTATTTTTGTCAAAGTGTCCATGGGTGGGAGGAACCCATTCCACGGGCAGAATCTGGCCCACTGGCCTTAGTTTGAGGACCTCTGGTCTAAGGCGTTAATCTTGCAATAGACTAGACTGACAATGACAGAGAGTTCGGTGTTCCAATCCCAGTCGGATGTACTGAGGCTGGTTTTCCTTAAATGGTTTGCCACTCTTTCTCTCCACGCAAATGTGGGTACATTTGCTCTAAATTTAACCTTACTCATCTCTAATTCATTAGCGTAATTAGTATATATATATATACTATATACTATATATATATATGCGTATAACCTAAATAGGTAGTAAGATGCGGCGAAAAAAAGAGAATAAAAACCCAACAAAAGATTGCCAGGGCTTATGAGAGACGATAAGAGAGTGGGTAGTCATAACTTTCCAAAATATACTCTTCTTATTCGACAGCAATGAAATTTAGCTGGCTAGTCTACATTCTTTACAAGAACCACTTACCACCCAGAGAATGAGAACCTGTTTGCGTTTACAACACTAAAAAAATAATCATGTGCTGGATACCCAAGAAGAAATGTGATACGGAAAAAGATCTTACCTAGATATAAAATAGTTTTGCTGTCATTGTTTAATTTCCTTTCCGTAGCAAACGAGTAACTGACTGACCTTAATGCGAGATCTATAATAGATCCCTCACACGAAGGAAAGGTATTTTTTTATTTATCACCACGTCTTACTAACCATTCGGTTTATACGCTTAAGTATTAATTACGCTAATGAGTTAGGAATTAGGCAGGTTGAATATAGGGGAAGTTAACCCCCACATTTGCGTAGAGGGAGAGTGGAAAACCATATAGGGGACTACCCCCCCCCCCACCCCTCCCTCAGTTCACCCAAGCGAGATTCAAACTTTGATCTCCCCGTCCTAGGCAGTCTAGCTCAACACGAAACTAGCTCGTTAGCTAACTACGCCACCGGGACAGGTGGAAGGTATGTTAAGTGTTAGTGTAAAATACTAATGTTCCTAAATAATAAAATATAACTTCCAATTTTTACAAGACATATCTTTAAGTTGTTGAACCAAAGTAAAGCTGATATATTAGATTAATTTTAGGATACAATTTTGAAACAAGCTTAGTAACCATTCTCATAGTTAAGAAAAATATTAGATCCGGTGGCCGAATGGTCTAAGGCTGAAGACGATAAGATAGGGGTTCGATTCCCGGTTGGATCTACTGAGTGTGGTTTTCCCTAAATGGTTTCCAGTTCTCCTTCCACACAAATGCGGGTAGATTATTTCTAAAATGCTTCCTTCTTCATCCCTACCCCATTAGAATAATTATCATATAGGTTATGTGAATCACCTGAACAGGTAGTAAGACGCAATGATAAAAAAGTAGCATGCATGCTAAAAAAATGTAATAAGAAATAAGGAAATGCCCATTATTCTTTAAAATAATCTATGTGGTATTCATGGATGCATGAACGCATATTAGGTTCCACGATGATCGACAGCCTTCAAATTGCATTCACCTCTAAATTTCTTAGGACAGTGTATAAACCTTATTGGGCAGTTTGAGACGTGTGTATTTATTAACGACGTTGCCTATTTGGAGATTTCGAAGATATTTTGCGAAGTGGGTTGCCTCTTAACTTGACGCGCCTAAGCAGTCTAAGCACTATCACACTTGGACACAAGTGCATACAATAGAAAGAGAGGGAATAAAATGAGTAGTTTACCTTGCGAGGATTCTTGTTTATATACTGATAGCAGTTTACCTCTTCCTCTGACGAGTTTAAACAATCACTCTGCTATTTGCGCCTCGATTTTCTTACCTTTTTCTTGTCTCCTATTCTAGATAGACATATGCTACTACGTTTTTTTTAATCTACATCCTGGCAGGCCAAGCCAAATAGCCTTAGCTGTGGATAATTTATAAAAAAAATATTTACAAAAATCTATTTTAAGATAGAAATAATAATTTTGTGACACTGTAGGACTATTTTTAGAATTTTTAAGAATTTATGGTTTTTGTTTCAACGTTATATCTTTAAAACTCGTGAAATAAAACGTAAATTCATTAATATGGGAAATTCTATCTTGACCTGCCGTGACGTCACAGGTAGGCAACTTTCTTAATCAGAATACAAGGAATGTCCAATATAATCATAACATTCAAAGAACAAATATCTAGGGTGTGTTAAATATTTTTATAAAAGAGTACATTCTTGAAAGTACATAGTAGACCTATGCTTTAAAAACATACATGCTACTAAATTTATTCCAAAGTAGAGGCCTACACTTCATTCACCACCAAAGGTAGCAAGTCAGTCTTACCTTGATGGATTGCACTAAAAGTTATAACCCTATCTTATAAGCTTTACCATAGTGGAATCATACAAGGTAAGATTGCTACTTTTCAGGGTAAACGAAGGGTAAGTACATAATACATTATCACACACATTTTGAAAAATATCAAACAATCTAAGTATTAAATATTTATTCTTCCCACTATATTTCACTATCCATCCAGGTCATATGCATTTTACTACCTTAGTGAGGTAGGGATGAGGAGGTTATAATTTAGAGAAAATGTACTCGTGTTTGAGTGAAAGGAGAAGTGAAAAATAATTTTAGGAGAAACCCACCATAACCCCAGCCCCAACCTTCCCATTTCCAGCAAACTAAAATAGATTAGCATTACACAAATTAGTCTCTGTGGCCCCCAAATATGGATCCTAGATATATCTGAATGTTTGTAGGTATTGTTTTATATTTGCGAATATTTTTAATATCACTACATTAAGGTGCGGCCGAAGGGAGAGCGAGTAATTTTACAGTTTTTATAGCATTACATTTATTTGGCCAAAATAAATCAAATATTTCTCCAGTAGCAACATAGAGTTTAGTTTTATGCACATGCAAATATCAACAGATCTTGAATATCTGTCAAGGGTGTCTTGGAATTTTGTCAAAACTTTTTCTCTTTATTTAAGAAGTTTTGACAAAATTCCAGGACACCCTTGACAGATATTCAAGATCTGTTAATATTTGTATGTGCAGAAAACTAAACTCTATGTTGCTACTGGAGAAATATTTGATTTATTTTGGCCAAAAAATTTCAATTCTATAAAAAAAAAAATTGTAAAAATAATTGCGCTCCCTTCGGCCGCACCTTAAGGAAGGTATCACAATGTCACATTTTCTTTATAAAAGATAAATGATCAAATAAATATGATGTAAAGTTGATGATCTATTAAAGATCTTATATGAAATAATATATTTTACAAAAAAAAAATTATGAAAGTTTAATCTATTTAGACTACTCAAAGCAGTTTAAGCTGTAATTATACAATATGAAGACACAAACTCCACACTTATGATATAGCTTAAGTGTGTTTTTTATTTTAATTAATATAGCAGCTTTTTTGAACAAATTTGTAAAAGTTTCCTGGTTCATGCGTAGATATTTTTATCATGATTGGCGTCCATTTTTGCAATAACATAGAACTAAAATAATGTACAAACTTTGGAGAAAATGTGATGTATACAACAACACATATTTTATCAAAGGTAGTGTTAATTCTTTGATAATTTATTTCTATATAAAATAAATTTGACGTTGAAATATCGCACTAAATACCTCAAAAGAACTCTTTGATGGCAATGAGCTATACGAAATTCGTCAATGATCAAACAGTTGATATCAGTTAGAGAGAGAATGCCCTTGGGGTAAGCTGGCTAGCCAGACCCTAAGTCAACCTTGAAGGTTGTTTTAAACTGTACCAATATAAAAACAGGCTATAATCTGAGTGATTTAAAATGAAACCCTTTTGATATCAATCAAACGTTTCATCCGATAGAAACTCGTATCTCCCATTAGTCAAGTTGTACAATTAACCATTGGGATTTTTTTTTTTTTACTTCTTTGGGAATGGGAACCTTGTCTATTCCACCAGCCTGTTTTCTTTTCTCCATTTTCTTCTTTTTACACATTATTTTACTCTTCTCTATATAATTGCCATGAAGGTTTCCCTTTGTAAAGTACCGCCTTTAACTATTACAAATTTAACATTATTGGGATTACGTATCTTACAAGGACACGTTTCGATTTTCTTTATCTTTAATTAATTGTGAGCTCTTAAGAGTTGATTTCCGTCGTAGTTTTGGTTAACGTCAATTTTTTTTTAACATACCTACTAGAAAGATCACAAACAAAAGTAGAATTTTAAAAATTCTCTCATATCTATAGATGAAAAAACAACAATAATAATACCTGACAAAAAAAATACACATTTAAAAAAGAGATTTCTTTTGCTTATTATTAAAAAAAGTATTGTCATTTTTTAAGCAAAACCCAAATAAATGTGTTCAAATCCATGTATACTTATTCGATAATAATATTAATTAATATGATTTAAGCAAAGAATGACTACGTATTCTCATGTATTCATGTGACATAACTAATTGTGACCCGCTTCGGTGGCCACGAGGTCTAAGGTGCTACTCTTACAGAAGACTTAACTGCCGATGGTTGGGATATCGAGGTTCAAATATCGGTCGGGTGTACTGAGGGTGATTTTTCCAAACTGGTGTTTGACTGTATCTTCACGTAAATGTGGGTACACTTCATCTAAATATAACCTTCCTTAACCCTAGAACCATTATAGTAATGAATACATAAGAGTATAACCCAAACGGGTAGAAAGGCGTGGTGCTAAAACAAAAACTAGTTTTGCTAACAAGGAATCTATAACCGGCTTAAAGGGTTCCCAGACATTAAAATGAATACCATCTCAAAAAATTATAGCCTCTATGCTATAGCTGGCCCCCCAATTAGTGACACTTATCTGAAAGTTCTATAATCAACTATATCTATTTTGATGCATTAATACGTTGAGAGCTGTATTATGCAGCTGTCTTATGAGATATATAGTATCAGATTTGACATCTGTGAGATAAAATGGGTGACATTTTTTCACAGTGTCTTTGTATTCAACATAAAAAAATATGTATTTACTAAAAGTGTCAATATATTACAGTTTTGGTACACACATGTAAATTAGCGTGCCTCTACTATACCCCATAAATAATAATAATAATAATAATAATAATAATAATAATAATAATATGTAGGCCTATATATTACATAATATATGAATAAAATACTTTCAAATTTATGAGGGATTTTAAAATTTACAAAAATGTTTAGTTATAATATAATCAAACGTATTTTTTTAATGTTTTAATTTATTGTTTCTATTGTAAATATTTATTGAGAATTTGGAATACTCATATGACCAGGTGTGACTAGGCCAAATGTAGGTTTATTAGGAAACTTCTAGCAATGTTAATTTTCTTAATCTCAAAAACTAAAAACTAACAAAACTCTGAGACACAATTTTAAATTGGAATTATTCTATAGCTCATATGCCACAATATAGATCCAAAATTTTGGAATGGATATTCCCAAATTATTTAATTTTAGAAAGAACGTCCATATATAAAATAACAATATAGTTTGTTTTATATTTGTGATATTTTTTGCACTTCATTTTACTAAATGTCCAGGTTATCCGCATTGGAATACAATAAAGAAATATGCAATTTAGAGTAAATGTACCCGCATTTTCTTGAAGGTCTAATGTGGAACCATTTAGAAAAACCACCCTCAGTACACCCAGTTTGGGACTCCAATTCCGACCTACCTATCACCAGCAAACCAGACGAGAATAGCTTGGCATCTCTTTCCAGATATCCACCAATGTTGGCATGAAAATTATTATTATTATTTTTAGCATCACATCTTACTACCCGTTTGGGCTATATAATTATTAGTTATTTATATTGGTTTAGTGGTAGGAAGTGAGTATGTTTGACACTGTTAAATAGATACTTCACTCTTTTTATTTGTTGATGACTATTGCATAGGATATTTAAAAATATAGGACCTATTATTCATTCACGGTAGGAATTACTCTCTGAAAGGTCTTTTTTCCTACCAATATCCTACTATATAATAGCTTTCTGGTTGGGAAAAAGGCCTTTTAGAAGTCAATTCCTACGGTGAACAGACTTTACATATAAGCTCACAATTCTGTGGGAAAAATAATTGTTGTTTAAATTCCTGATTTATTTGTTTATAACAAAGTCTGTAACAAACATCCAGGAGATAACTTTAAGGTTTATTTTATCATTCGATTACTAATATATTTTCTAGAACTACGTGCAGAAACAAATTGAGAATGATTACTAACTGGAAATTTTAACTGGCTACTTTTCTGTCATAAATAAATTTGTACTCCTATGGTTGGTTAATGGGTTTTATTTTTACATTTTACTTCATAATTCAATGTCCTTGTTACTTTGTATGCAAGTTATTGAAGTCTATAATATAGTTTATTGAATAAAAAATATCAAGTGCAAAAAAAACTTGTTTCATTATTATTTCTGGTCCCTTGAATTTAGTTATTATTATTAGCACCACGTCTTAATACCCGTTCGGGTTATACGCACTTACGCTAATGTGTAATGGTAGTGTGATTGTGAGATGAAATGGAGGACCTACAGTTTAAACGTGGGGTTCAAACCACGATGGAGGCCTGGCATTCCACACATTCACAAGTTGTGATTAATACACGTCTTGTCAGAGGTGAAGGAATGGTTTTGAAAGCAGATAAATTCGTGCAGGTACCAAAGATTGAACCCCGGACCCCCAGCACAGAAGTCCGACACCTTACCCCTAGACCACCAGGTCACCTTGATTTCATTTAAAAGGAAAAATATATATGAAATAAATAAACACCTCATCAAATATCTACACTTTTTAATATTGGCAGATAAACAAATGGCACAGTAATGAATCACATTTATAACATCAAGAGTTCTTGAACAAAACAATATTGATATTATCATTATTATAACTATAAACTTTCCATCAAAATCAATCTTTAATTTTGGATACACATATTAATAAAATATTTTTATTTAATGATGATTCGCTTGAGTTCACTAGTAATAGTGAATGTTCCAATAATGTAAAATCCTTTACTATTTCATAATTTAAGCATTAACATCATACAATGGACAAAAATGTAAATCAATTTATAGTTATGTTTCACGTAGCAAGATTTTTTATTTCAATATGCTACAAATGTCTCACGAGCAATAAATATTTGAACCATTAAAATATACATTTCCTATACGTGTCCAAACATAAAATGTTTCTGATAGATTTATTTTCCACTGATTTTTTTTTCAAGTTCTTTAAATATTATAAACTAATTATATATATAATCTTATGATAATTGTTGCAATTCTTTTAACCGTTCTACTGGCCATTGTGAGGAAGTTGATTTACTAAGTCTCCACATCATTTTAATTTTATTCTAAAGGTCAAACACTTGACTTGGATATTCATCAAATAAAACTATAGGCTATTGAGAGTTTTACGAAAGCTTTTACTTTAAGAAGAATTTTTAAGGAGTATTGTATAAAGTATATTAAAAAAAAGACTTGTAGGTATATAAATAAGTGGATGAAATGTCAACGATATGCAAATATAAACATTCTATTGGAATTGTGTATCACTCCGCCATTAGTTAAGTGATGTCTACACATTATTTTGAATAAAACCATATGCAGAGAATCATTAGTGTATCATGTCTTTGAGGTAATTTTCATGTTCAATTAGTAATATAAGATTTATTAATCGTTTGCAACATAATTTATTGGATAACTTATTATAAAATACACAAAAACCAGCGATGTATTTTTTCGTAAAGTTAAAATATTAATTATGTTAAGGGAATGTGTCGTTAAGTATCCAATCAATATTTCTGTCCCAGACGTGATTTTAAAAATCTATTTGATATACATCTGTAAACGGTACATTCTTAGAACCGAATATTAATTAAAATATAATAGATCACATACAATTACTAAAAATTATATTAACAATGATCAAGTCATTATATGTTAGACATACTTTAGCTTTTTGCTCAAAACGTATGACACAATTATTTATATCATATTGCACAAGATTTCATAAAATATATATATTTTTTTTAATCTATCAAAGTAAGATAAAGGTGAAGGTATTTTAAACTAATTCATCAATGGCATAGGTATTTTTTAAATGATATCTTAGATTTTGTATTTATAATACAATATGTAATTATTGATAAATAACAGTTTACTTGTACTATCGTATACATAAGGAAATCTTTTAGAAACTAGTTTAAAGCTGTGTTTGGAATTTAAAAATGGAATAATTTTGATTAAACATGAAATACATTTAAACTTTTGCTAAAAAAATTATGAAGCTATGGATATAGATTAATTAATAGTGGCCTAGGAATATATATAAATATAAACATGGTCCTGTATACCTTACAGAAAAAAAGGAGAGAAGTTAAGTAAATACTTGGAAAAAAAATATATAGAGAGAGAAATATAGTTGAAACACAAACTGTTAAATCTCTTTTTCATTGCTTATCCATGGTAACACCTCATTATATCAAGTTAAATAATACATAAAAGAACATTAGTTTCATCGTCAATTTCAAGAACCATATATTAATGTAAAGAAAAATTCTTTTATAAACACAAATAGATATTTTTTTTTTACTTTCCTTATTGATTATAAATATTTTTAGTATGTTGGTTGTTAAACCCTTCAAAATAATAATTCAGTAGAAAAGTTCTAATTATACGTAACATTAAAATAAAAACCACTCTAGAAACAAATACTTGTTAATATCAAGAAACATCTTTGAGTGGTGTATGTAAAAAAAAAGTATAATGTAGGTATGCACTGATTTTTGGTAGTAAGACTGTTCTCAAGGGTATTTTGGCAAACATGTAAATACAACTTTTCGGAATAATTAAATTCAAACGTGAAGTTCCTCGCGTGAGCACTGTTAAATTAGAAATATTATTTTTTCTGACTTCAAAAATAAGTACTTTTGAAAGTCCTTGGTTAAAAACCACCCTAAAAAAAGTAGTGTCCTGAAAAAATCAGTATGTATGGTCAGCCTAAATATAAAAATAAAATTAGTATCTATAATTATAACTTCCAGTAATAAGTTTTTATTTGAATTCTTAGTTTTAATTGAAATATAGAATATCCATATGTTTTATTTGTTCCTTTTAAAATGATTTTTATGATCACTTTTTTTTTAAACAAATGCTTTCCAAAATAGTTGATTTTATTTATAGGTGCAATATTCTCATTTTTAAATTACAGGAAGACGTAAATTTCACAACCGATCTAACATTTCTGAATAATAGATTATTTGAATGAAAGTAGGTACAATAAGAAAAAAGATTTATTTATAATATCAGAAAATAAATATTGAATTCAAAATTAATGATCACACTAAAACTAATATTCAAAGGTTTGATTTAAATAATCTGACTTCATAATAATATTACGGGTTTATTATTATACTAATAAATAAGTTGCTTGTGCTTCAATAATATGTGACATTAATTTTTTTCCTTGAACTAGTTTAACATAGTAAAGTAACTTCTTCAGAACCATTTTATTGATTTTCAGCCAATATGTCAAAAAATAAACCTTTAATACAAAATATATTTCCTTAAAATTGGTTTAATTTTAAGCTGAGACACCACTCACTCATTCTTAAGGCTTACAGTCACAGTCAAATTGGTCTCTGTGGACATACACATGTATTTTAAAATAAAATATTGTATGTGTAGTGCTAACTTTATCTTGCAAGTACAAAAAGTAACAGGTTATCCCCCTTCACAAAAAATATTTAAAATCTATCAAAAGCAAAATTGAAAATATTAAATTTACATTTCTCACAGGCCAATTATGCACCATTCAACTATTATTTGAAACTCTATTTGGACATCAATAATGGAGCAAACAGATTTTTTTCATTAAATAAATCAAATATATACTATACAAAATTTTGATGAAACGACACAATTATTTATAGTTTTTTATTTGCATTGTATTCCTAAGTCATATGCAAAGCTTGTTCCTAAAATACCATAAATAAATATTTGAAATTAAGATATCCAATTCATACTACAGCATTCAAACTAACACAATTTTTATTTTTCTGCAATTTGTTGTGTTATTTTTAAATAGCAAAATTTTAAATTCTTGCTCACTTAACGTTACTTCGACTTACAATCCTATAGAATTGGGATTAATAGTGAAAAAGTAACAGTAAAATTTTAAATAAATGTTTTATAATATTTTTCATAATACGCTTTGTTGAAAGTCTAAGGACTTTTACATCTAGTATAACATTTGACAAAATATTACATTTATAAGCCATGCTATGTATTTTCAAATTTGAATATTTAAGGAATGAAAAAGTAAAGGAAATATTATTTTTTAAATGTATTATACTAAACATTGTGCAAAATCTTAAAACTTTAGAATAATATTCTAAAATATGCATTTAATACAAAATGTTAGGCTTGATATTAAATGATTTTTTTCACTTGACATATTTTAATGATAAGAAACCTATTTCAGATAACCAAAAATACTATTTTAGTTTTGGCTACATTCAAATGAGATGGACACAAATCTGACGAATGTAGAATGTTGGCCTACCACATATTACATATCCTTTCATATTTTTAAAATTAATATGCCATAGTTTACATCCAAAATAGTGTTCAAAGGTTTTCCTTAAAAATACACACACTTATTACACATATTGTACATGGGTTTAAACATATATGTTTCCGCTAAATTATCTTATTTTAACTTAAAGAGAATAGCATGATGTTTGTATTTGTTATTAGCATCTTTGATACTTTAATGAGCACACAAAAAATTATAGTCATTTTTTTAAATAGTATCTAGCAACCAATCACACAAAGTAGACTACAATGCTACCATTTTTCAAACTATACTTTTAAAATTTTAATTTTGTTTTGATTAAAATTAAATGAATTAAAAAATTTGACTCTCAAATGCAATTCATTTTAAAACAACAAATTTTTATTTTAAATAATCATTTGTTTTTCTATTTTTTAAATAATTTTCATCATTTATTATTCTTTATTCAAAATAATGTATGTATTAACTTCGTCTACTGTGATTATGTTAAATTACACTATAATAACATAAACAAGATGATTTTTCTAAAGCTATGTTTTATTGTTTGAATACAACAATAAACTGGTTTTGGATTCATGGATTAGAAGGTCTTGGTCTTTAGTTATATGTTATACACTAGTTTAAATAACTACTGGGTGTATACTACTATCTGTTCTAATTTGGACAATATATGTGTTAGACTCTGTTGTTTAGAACTAGAAATAGTTGAATAAATAGTTCATCATTAATAAATAATTATTAAATTAGAAGGATCATCCAATGAACAGATTAAGAGTACCAATCAACAATATTTCAATAAATAAATGTCACAATGATAGTTATACGATTCTATGGTTTTATAACAGTCTCAAATAATTGAAAACAAATATATTTCAAGGAATATTTATATTTTGCTTAATATAAGCATCTACAGCTAATTTAATAATACTGGCAACCAATTAGGTCTTGTGATAGTATCGTTTTATTGTATTTATAAATGTTAATGAATAGGTTGTACCAAATCAAGTTATATTTCATTGACTCTTAAAAAAATTGATTTTACAATAAAACATAAAGTTGTGTACTTCTCTTTATCCAAGTTTACGCTAGTGATACACTCAGACAGTTGTGAAATGTTTAGCATATAGTAGTTATAAAATCCTAATATATTATTTTTCTGTGTCAAGCTAGGAAATTAAAAAACTACACAAACCAATAAAAAAAGAAGGTTATCTGTTTACTTGTTAGGTTCGTCTTTGTGAACAACATAAAGGTTCACATTTGCCACAGGACGTTCCAAGAACCTGCTCTAATCAAACTTTTTTTTATCACAATAGTCATGTTTGCAGTTTGTTTGTAAGAAAACAACAGACTAAACGAGTGTTGTTTTTAATTATTTCTTCATTTAAAATGTCATTAAAAATTATCTAAACAAACTATATTATTCATCACCCAAATAAACGTTCAAAATAACCATAAAACATTGGTTGTGAATTTCTAGAACCAATAGAGGTCTTTGGACGTTTCTTGGACTTGGGCTTCCAGACCTGGAAAGAAACAAAAAGATAAAATTCTGTTTAGTCATTAAAAATTCAAAGTCAAAAGATTTTGTTTGTTTTGTCTAATAAGGTAAGATGTTAAAAAGTAACTACATTTTCTAAAATTTCAAAATAATCTAGACAAATAATAGAGGTTTATCAATTCAGCTTATGGATCTTATTTTTTCATTCTTAATACACCAATAAATCATGATTAAAGATAATTAATCACGAATATTCATTAATAACAATACACATTTTAAACTATAAGCTAAGGTTATGGTAGTAAACAATTTACTTAATAAAGGATTTTATTTACAATTAACTTATATCAGTAATTCAGTTAATGGTGGTTAAACAAATGCTTTCTTTTTCTTTCTCGTTCAGGTAGAGAAAGTACTGTGACCATCAAAATATTCGAACTCTAGATTTTGATGAATTTCGAAGTTTGATGACCCCCCGATTCAGAAAAAAGTTATTTTTGCATTGCCGTATGTCCGTTTGTCTGTCTTTACCTTGGAGTAGAGCCTAAACTATTTTACCAATCGGGCTAAAACTTGGTATCTAAGGTTTTCATAGGTTTTCCTGAGGGGGTTTTTGAATTGGATATCTTACCCTAAAATTAGGGGTAGTTTCCTTAAGGGCGAAAAAGAAAATATCAATGTTATCAAAATCGGGTCTAAAGATGTTGATTAAATTTCATTTCTAAGCACTAATCAATGTTACAAACAAAATGGATACTTTCAATTTTCGTCAAAATGACTTTAAGTGTTCCGGTATGCTGCGTAAATTCAATTTTTTTTATCATAACTCCATAACTCTTTGAGATATGAAATTACTTATCATTGCAAATATGTAGGTTTATTTATAATAAAAATCTTTTATTTGAAACATATTTTTATAAAATCAATAATTTTCATGCTATACGCAAATATATATTTTTTTACAATTTTCGAACACTAAAGGTAAAGTATTGCGACCGTAAAAAAGATCTAAATTTAGATCTTGATGAATGCTAACGTTTTTATCCCCCCAACCCTAAAAAGTGGTTTTTGCAGTCTCGTCTGTCTGTATGTCTGACTAACCCTAAAATTAAGAGTAGTTTAATAAAGGGCGAAAAGAGAAAGAAATTGATCTTCTCAAAATTGGCTCAGACGATTTTGATTAAAATTTGTATCCAGGCATTGATTAAGATTATAAATAAAATGGATATTTTAATTTTCCCATGAACATTACTTTTAGGTCACTTTACATAAGTGGAAATTTCCGTATCTCCGCAGCTATTTGAGATAAAAAATAACTTATCATTGCAAAATGGTAGTACTATTAAGAATAAAAAACTTTTATCCAAAATATATCTATATAAAATCAATAGTTTATGAGATATTGGCAAATATATTAATACAATTTTGTGAGATTTAGTTGTACAGATATACTACCAAGTTTTAACGCAATAATTCTCTAATGCCATAGAGCAGCGGTTCCCAAATTGTGCTCCGCGGAGCACTTGGTGCTCCGCAAAACATCTCCAAGTGCTCCGCGAATAGATTGGAAATAAAAAGTAACAATTTATCAAAACTGTGAATTTGTGCGTCCATGAACTGTGTATAGGTAAGTATTGGGTAGAAATTATTTACAGACTGCACGCGGCGAAACCAGACAGAGAGACTAGAGGGTGCCAGTTCACCCCGTCTTTCTGAGAACTTCGCCGCGCTTTCAGATATGATTGTTTGCTTCAACACCTTTTCAAAATGTTCTGAGAAGTTTCTATTGCATATTAAAAACTTGTGTTTCTTTGCACCTTCAGTCAGCTAAAGTTCAGTCAGTATACAGTTGAGAGTCGAAACAATTCAAGTAGCAGTGCAATGTTATTTATTTGAATGTCGGAAAAGCCAACCTGGCAACGGAGCAGTATGAGTGCTTGACTGATTTGACATCAGATTCTGCGGTAAAAGAGAATTTTGCAACTAAGAAGTCACTATCAGAATTTTGTTATTAGCTATGAGACGAATTTGAAATTTTGTCAGCTATAGCGAAAATAATCCTTCTTTCCTTTGCAATAACTTATGTGGATCAGGATTCTCTGCTTATGTGGCTACTAAAACAAAAGATCCCGGCTCAATGCAGAGCCAGATATTTGGTTGCAGCTGTCCCAAATTCAACCAAATATACCCACATTGTGCAAATCAAAACACAGCAGT